>KE504936.1:513007-532652 GCA_000441515.1 Elaeis oleifera
ATAAAAATATTTTATTATTAAAATTAATAATATTAAATAATATTAAATATTTATTTATTTAATATATTATATATCTAATAGTGCGCTACTATTGCATCTCATGCTACGCACAAAGAATTACTCAAAAACATAAAACATTCGTCTGACAGCCCTAACACACCGGACAGGACAGGGCAATGTTTGAGAATCGAGACACGGGAGGGATGTGATCCGAATCCTACGACTCCAGCGACATCCATCAACCATCGAGGGTTCGTTAATCCCCTCCCTCAAACCCCTCACGCTCCGCTCGAGCCTCCAGGGGTTTCTCTCCCTTCTTTCGAGCCCCGCGCCCCCAAGAAAAGGAAGGCAACATTTCCCTCCGAAGCTCCCACTCAAAAACCCAACCTTTACCATCGGATGGCGGAAGAAGGCGGAGGCCATCAGGTGGAGGAGGCCCTGCGTCCTCCGAATCCGAGGACGACGTGGGAGGGCTGCAGCGTCCTCCTCGACATCAACGACGGCGACCGTCTCGTCTTCGCCCGGCTCTCCCCGCAGCGTTCGTGCTTTTTCTTGGATTCTGGTTCTTATATTTCTTGGAAGGTTGAAGACTCCCTGATGATAGAGTATTTATTATTTTTTTTAGCCTTTTCTTGCAGGAGTTTGAAGATTGGGAACAAGAAGTGCTTCTTGAGCCCCTTGGTCGGCTGCCCCTATGGCTCGTTGTTCCGAGTCGACACCGGCCCCGACGGTCCCCATCTGACACGCATCTCTTCTTCCTCTGCTCCGTCCCACGGTCACCCTTTCTTGACGATGTTTATTTTCTTCTGGCTTTCGTTTCTATTCTCTCTTTGTACTGCAAGAATTTATCTTCTAACACGCTTTTAAATATGAATTAAAAGGGCCCGACCTTATGCTTCTCAATTCTAGTTAGAACTCGGCCTAATGAGGCTTGATTTTCCACCAGAGTTTAATAGCTCTAGCATTGTGGCCTTAAACAATATGACTTTTCTTTCTTTCTTTCTTTCCTTTTTTCAATCAGTAATGTGAGTGGGCAATTTATTGCAGTCAGTGTCTTAGACCCTTTTTTGTGGTGCTTGTTCATAAAGTATGATCCATGGCAATTTAAATTCTTCTTGTCCTTGCTCCAAGAAACATCTAGATCCTGCTAGCTTCCTTTATTTCTTATAGCGCAATTCTTTGCTTCACTTTTAAAAGTGCGCATGGGTTGAGTAGACTCAAATGCAGCTGATGGCTCAACCTAGCTGTAACTTAAATTCGTCATATTTTGGACTTGGCATGCATACTTGCGGGATAAATTAATTTGATCATAACCCCTAATATTCTAACTAAGTTGATAGGATGTGCCAGAACTAGATTGTATCAAAGTAGTTCAATGTTATCTCCTTTCTTTGTATTAGATTCATATTTAATCTGACATAAAGCTGCCCCTGATTTCTAATAACATTACCGAGTAACCAAAACAATATTTAGACCAATATTGGACATATTAGACCTACAGATGTTCTTACATTAGAATTTCTGCTTTATTGCTTTTGGAAAGATTTCTTCCTAATGTCTCACTGGAAGGATAACAAAAGTTAATCAAATATAATGATCTCAAAGACTTCATTTACCTACGAACTTCTCTTACTTCATCGTTGTAGAGGGCCTTTTCTTATCCTGGTGAGATAAGGTACTTTTTCTCACATTGTATTTTATGTTTTAGACTGGATATTGGAAGAAAGTGCATTGGTAAGACCCATATTGCTGTTTTATTCATATTAATTATTAGTATAGAAGACATAGGCGTGCAATTAGTTACCTTTAAACTTTAGTAAGAGTACAAACATGAAGGTCCTAATTACAACCAGAAGTTATGCTGCCTCATGCTGTTATTTCATGTTTTAGTTATCTCCTTTCTGACTTTTTACTTTAACAAGTATAATCACCAGCCTTGTTGCTACCTGCAGATAATTGCATGCAAGAAAGTGATGATGGGCAATCAATAGATGAACTTAAGGATAATAGATCATTGATTGACAATAACACAGCACAAAGTCTGTCTAGCAATGATATAGATGCAATGAAGAGGTTTGGAGATAATTTTGCTGTCTTCTAATACTTTCTGTTATGCTTTGGTCATTTTGTGAGATTATTTTTGTGTTAGCCTTGCATAAGTTTATGTTGGTTAGAAATGTTATTTTTGTCACTTGTTCATGTAATAATTGATGCACCAGAATCGAGGTCTTCTTCTTTAAACATGTGTAAGTAGGTGTTATTTGGTGGACTAAAAATCTGTACCATTAGAACATAAACAAGGAGGTTCAAATGTAACCACCTTCTAATATTAGTGGACAACTAGGAGCCTATCTAGGATTTTAGGCAGTCTGCATTTTCTATTTTACCAATTCAAAAAATGTTCAAAGCACCATTGTTGCCATCAAAGCCAAGTTAATGAAGAGTGCTTACTGAACTTTAAGGATTATGAAGACATTCTCCATCTCATAATGAAATTAACCAGTTATTCCCATTCTTTCATTGGCCTATTGATTGCAAGTTTTTTAGATTGCGTTTGATAGCTGGCTATCTACTTAGATTGTTGACAATTTAAAGTGGGCCCATTGGATTGCTGCGTTTAGTATGCTTTTTGGATGGCAATTCAAATTGCCTTAGCAATCTACATTACCTCTAGTGAGGCAATCTAGATAGCATTAGGGAGAGGTGGCTATACAGATTATCACTTTTTTGGCAATATTGCAGTAAAAATTTGGAACAAAATTATCCCTCAAAAAAATCATACAAAATCCGTAACTTGCGACTTCTCCGTGGCCCCCTCTCCCACTACGGCGATTCGCGACTCCTCTACCCTCCTTGTCCTCCTTAGTGATAGCCGGCATTTTCTCGAGGGAAGAGGCGGCATCGCAGAGGAGGGGCAGGGGTGGTGCGAGGGTTGAGTCAGCGATTGGGGGTGGGGCGTGGGTGAGGAGGAAGTCATCCTCATCGTGGGAGGAGACGATGGACTGGACAAAGGTGATACCAAAGAAGGAGATGAGGTAGATGAGGGAGGCGAGGAGGCCGACAATGGCGAGGAGCTCGAAAAGATCGACGACGTGGAACGATGTCGATGAGTGGATCTTCTAGCGCCACCACCGCATTAGGAAGATGAGAGAGGGGGGGGGGAAGAGGGCAGAGAAGAGGAGATTCGTGTGTTGGATAGGGAGTGGGAGGGTGTCCAACGCCTGGACCCGGCGGCACCACCGACAGAGGTGGCCTCCGATGGGCTGGCGGCAGCAGTGATGGCGCTTTTAAGGAACCTCCGGCAAACGTCCATTGGGAGGCAGAAAGGGGAGCGAGAGAGGTGCAGCATGGCATCACATTGGTTCCTTGGAACGCGGATAGACAAGGGACCCCCTCCCCCCTCGCGCCCATAGTTCCCCACACCTCTCGACCCACTGCTTCTCCACACCACCACCACACCCACACCACTCCCGCTGCCTCTCATTTGGGAGAAAGAAGAGCACCAAGGCAAAATTATTGAAGGTATTTTGAAAATTTGATTGCACATTACCGGTAATCTGATTGTCATACCAAACATGTCAATCAAGATTTTCAGTAATTTTACTGTAACATTCTCTGCATGTACCAAAAATGATAATCAATATTACTGGCAATTTAATTGGTGGCAATCTATATTACCTTCTAATATTGCCTGGCGATGCGCCAAATGCAACATTAGGTAAATAGACCATTTATTAGCTGCTTGCTGATTTATGAATTCCAAAAGAACGTTGGGAATTTATATGAGAAATTCTTAAGTTACTAAACAAGGGATGTTATCCTTCTTCTTCTACTCCTTCCTTTGTGCCCCTCTTCACCCTCAACTCCTTTGTGGAGCTGACCCTCGACTATTTCTTCAATAGGATCCTCTCACGCGCATGTGATGCATGAAAAATATAACAAAAATAAAAAATAAAGGCATAATTTAATAATAGATAATTATTTGATTTTTACTATAAAAATCAGAGCTAGTCCTTTTGAAACCAAAGTTATGTATTTGCTAGATACTAACCCCTTAGATAACATTGCTTTTTTGAGAGTCTATTTGATTTTAGTTAAATTAAGAAAAGGATATGATTGGATTCTATTTGAGACAAGGTATGGGGAAGCTATACTTCTCTCTAGAAACAGTATATGAGATTTTGCTTAGAAACTTTTAAAATTTGAAACAAAACAGTATTCAAGATTTTCAGTTGTTGGTGTTAGAGTTTAAAATGGTAGGATTGGGTTGTCAAGGTATGGATGGCTAGAGAGGAAAAAAATATGTACCATGATAAGGTGTTGGACTTGAAATTTGTTGCTAAGATTATGCAGAAATTAGTTTTCAAAATTACCCATGTTTGTAGTGATAATAGAATAAATTGTTTGTTTTTGTGTAACTAATTAGTATTCCTTCAAAGGTCAAATTTGGTAGATCTAAAGAAACCCATACACTCCTTTTAATATGTATGTGTGTGTATAAACGTGTACATGTATGTATGCATGTGTGTATAAACATGTATATGTATGTATATGCATACATACGCACTAGCAACCAGGCATGTGCAATGCACATTTAAGGGAAGAGAGGAGAGAGTGAGTAGTTGCCCTTTTTTCTAGGTGTCAAATCTGAGAGACCAATATTTTTGGATGTGAAATTAAGAAATGGATGGAGTCTGATTTGTTCAGGAGTTTTATGAAAGAAATCTCATCTAATTGGGAAAGGAGGAAAAAGTGCATGCGATGGTTAATGACAAGAAAGCTAATGAGATAGTTAATGTATTTTAAATAATAGGTTATTCTTGGTAAATAATTGGCAATGCAATTGGAGTATTTGCTGATTTCAAAGCTGTCATGTTACACACACACACACATACATATGCATGTATGTATGTATGTATGTATGCATATATGTACAGGGTACCATCCCGAGTGTTGGAATAGGACTATCCTGCCTATCCCAGCATCATCCCTCTTCTGTCTCTATGTGTGGGGTTTGACTCTTGTGAGGTGTTTGCAATTGCATCTTTTGGTCATTTTCATGTGAAATGCGTGACAGCTTAGTAGATAAATTTGAGTTTACAAGATGCTAAACCATGCCGTTACAGAACATGGCTTATTGTAGGTGTTCTAAGAAGCAAAATTCAATGAAGCAGACTGAAGATTGGTGGAAGTAGACACTTAATTATGGTTGTAGCTGTTCTGGGTTTAAGAAAAAAAAAAGAGCATGGTTGTACATATGTTGATTATGATATTCTAATATTTTCAAGAGACCTCCTTCTCTCTTGGAAGGTTCAAATTTGTTGTTTTGATAATTGCTGAACTAGATGTTTGAAATTTCAATACATCTGCGATGCAATTATTCATTGACTCTACCAAGGTTGCAAATTAATAAAGTAATATATGAATATGAAAAAAAATGAAAATCTTTCATAATTAGTTCAATCATATTAACAGATATGAAGATTGCAACTGTCAGCATCAATTCTTGCTTGAAAAACAATTCTCAAGAATTCAATTGGACTTTGTAGTCAATAGAATATAATGCTTTCATTGTTAACAGCATCAGGTGTTCATTTATCTCGGCATTCAATTATTGTAAAGCTTGGTGGACCCAGGTTATTGACATTTAGTGTTCTTTTCTCTGATCAGGAAGGTGCAACTGGTGATGAAATTGTGGAAGCTCTTATAGCTAACAGTTCAACGTTTGGAAAGAAACAGCTTTTTCACAGGTGAGTGTAAGGTCAAAAGTTTAGGAAGCCTTGTTATTTGAAAATTCTGATCAAAAAGTCCATATGCAGGAGAAATACAAGCTTAAGAAACAGAAGAAACATGCTCCTAAGGTACTTCTAAGGCGCCCTTCTACTCGAAGGTAACACATTTGACTTCTGCTTATTGCATATAAACTGTCATTTAAAGTTAATTTGGTTTGTTTTGATATTATTTTCATGCTGTGACAGTGATAAATACATTGGAAGGTGCATAAGCAAAATCACCAGTGTCTAAATTAAACTTATATGTTTTTCCATAATATGTTTCTATTCAGCATCATAAGTATTCCTTAATCTATTACCTTTAAGTGGAACTGCAGAATACCTAGGGATACTGAGTTTTTTCAGTATGGTGTAATTCAAAGTTCACAAAGTCAGTACCTTGGTATAGTGTCAATTCACCCAGTACACAGGTTTGGTTTGGCATACTGATATTTGGTACGTCCCTTGAATCTTGTCCCAGTTCGGTAGTAATATGATATGGTATGCCTGGTATGCATTGGAAGGACTGGTATGGCATACCATGGTGTAATTTGTATCTTCAACGACTACCGATCGACTATTGTAACTTAATTTTAACTATTTTCCGTGTGATATATAATCAAGCTTTCCTATATATGGGTTCTTGAATTAGTTTAATGCTTGCATAAGATGTTTGGTGTTTTGGGCTTGTACATTATCCTTTTTAAAGGAGTGCAACAATTAGATGTCTGATGGAAGCCGGAATAGTCTATAAAGAACAACATTTGGAAGTGAAAGGATTTTCGGTGGATCTAGGAAATAAAATAGCAAAGAAAGTAGAGTATGATGCATTTGTTAGTGCCATTTTTCAGTTATGATCCTGATTCTCTATTTGAAAACTTTTATAACCGTAATCATGATAATGCACTAGTAGCTCCAAAGAATATCGTATCGTATGCTATGGTTTAGAATTAACCATTATACAAACTTCCCTTAAATTCCATCTTTCAGTCTACATGTCACCAAGCAAAATGCTGTTTCAAGCTATGGGGTGCTTTCTTTTGCTTATAATGTGAAATGTGATGCATAATTCCGAGACATTTTAGTTTCTTTCTATTGATATTTTAAAGAACTGATAGTGATCACAGTGAGAAATGCTGCAATTTTTTCTTGTAGATTTAGTTTAGGATTTTGGTTAAACACATATCATCTTTTCATGCATTACTGCACTCTATTGGAGGACAAACAATTCAAGATTTTAAATTGGACATACGTAACAATGTCCAAAACTATTATGCATATGACAAGGGTTTCTTTAATCAATTCAATTGTTCTTGGTTAAATTAGTAAAGTTTTCATTTTATCAAACCAATGTAAACAGCTAATATGTCAAAAGAGTTGTGCTGTTGCAGATCTATAGATATTTTAGCAAAACAATCCAGGACATTAGTTCACAACATCTTAAACTCAGAGTAGAAAGTAAGTAGGAAGAATATTTAAATGACTCCTTATTCATATCAATGAATAATTATCATGTTAAGCTCTGGACAGCCCCTGTTGACTGTAGTATTCTTTTCACACAGTGTGCTCATTTGCTGTGATATTTGTAGTCCACATAATGTGCTCATTTCATGTGATATTTGTAGTCCAAAACCACCAATATCTTAAATAAATAGAAGTATTGTTGGAAATAAGAACTCGTAAAAGATTTATATTTAAAAGTGACATATGTGCCTCAGTAAGAGGTATCATTCATGCTAATTGTGGGATATTTCCTCAATTTTTTGCAACATTTTTTGATCAATTATACTATTTATCTAGAAGGCATTTTTATAAGATTTTGATAACACGTTGGACTTAAAAAAAAGAAAGAAAAGAAAGAAAATTTGATACTTTTGAAGCTTTTCGGGCAAGTTCACAGCTAAGCTAAGGTACTTCATATACTATCCTGGAGAGAATATTACATTATTCCTATTAAAGTTTATTGCTTTAATTAATATTAAAAAGAGTAGATTTTGTTGAGGCTACAATTATTTTCTTCTCATGTCTGTTACATCAAAGGAATACATATTTCTTTTCTGAAACAATTATGGTATTAGATTCTGGATATTGAAATACTATAATGTTATCGTGCTTCATGATAGATTAAAATATATTAAAATTTTAGAAGACAATGTCATGCTTGTTTAGGGAGTGTATTTTCTTAGTGATACCACTATCATCTGTATCATGCCAGAACCAGGTTTACTTTGGCATGAGTGTTTATCTATTCTTTGTTTCATTTTTTTTTTATCCACGATCGAATTTATTTGTGTGTTACTAATTTTTTTCCTTGTTATGCTCCTTTTGTTTGTTTTGCAGTATATGTGAGACATATTTCAAGAAACATCCAGCTCGGATAGGGTAACTATAATCAAAATTCCTTATTCTGTGTTTCCTCTATTTAGGTATCAGTTGTTTGTGGCATTGCTTTGGAGATATAATGTATTGTAGAGGCTTAACTGCAACAGAACGAAACATTGTTGTCATGTCATGTATTTTGATGAGTTAATATGTAGACAACATTTTTTTTTTAATGCTAGCCTTTGTATTTACAATTGCTTGAGTGGGTTATGTCTTCGAATTGTCTTGTGTTGAATAGGTTGTTTTTTTTTTTGGTGACCAACAACAGGCCAATTAGTTGAAGTTGGTTTTACAAGTCTTGCTTTGCCATTCTCTTCTGTTGAGGACCATATTCTCTCTGAAGAGAGATATATCCGTTATTCAGTACTTTTTTCATTGTATATGAATTTGTTTGTATATATGACTTGTTGTAGTTGCTTATGTTTGTACATGTGCATTATATGAATACCATATAAAGAGGTGATGACTTGTTTAAGTGTATGTGTTGCAAGTACTCTATGTTGGATTCATTGTGTATTTCTAACATTCAGACCTTCGCTCTTCAAGCCCATGGTCTTCGAGACAAGGATTGAAATATTGAACATCATGCATCTTCGCTAGGGTCAACATGATAAGAATCAAGGTTTAAAGTGCTGGTACCTGTACAATACCTTACTAGTACTGTACCAGCCAGTTTGATATGGTACTGAACTTACACATGGCATGTCTCCATGTGCCGGCATATCAAAAATTATGTACTGCACGTGTTGTTATGGTGCCAGCTGGCACCATACGCTACAGCCACTGCAGATTATATGTGGCGGTACCTAAATCTTACATTATGCCTACCTGCACTGATGCTTGGCACACACTAGCATGTAAAGATGATCAGACATTTCAAAGTCCAGTATTAAGATGCGCATATACTTTTCCCTTTGTTTAGAAAAAAGTGGAGCTATTTTCATCATTTTATGCTATTGTGTGTGTATTGGGAACATATGAAATTGTTCTTAGGTAATGTACAAAATCCATCATTATAATTAATTGATAATACGTGTGCTAGTTATCGTGCGACATATGCTTTGTGTGGTTCTGAATTATTAGTCATATGACCCAAAACCTTATTGCTACATTTACATATTGATGACATGAATAATCTCAAGATTCATGGTATTATTGGAAATATAATTGTATCTACAACGAATAACATATTGTAGTTTTACTTGTACTCCTAGTACCATGGGAAGCTTGTATATAGGCTGCACAACTCCTCACACGCGCTAATTCAGCCTTGATGTTCATTTACTCGAGTGTGAATCATAATTTGTTTCATGGTGATAAGATGTGGAAATGGTATGTTCTAATGAATTACGACCGTATGTCAGATGATTTTGACATCATTGGGTTGGACATATTTATTAACTCATGGGGAAAAAACCATTAATGAGATGTTGCTGATTGTCCAATCAATCCAATATGAGTACTTCTATGCTTTCAATGGGAAATTCTCAAAGTTACAATTGATTTAATGTGCTTTATTATTGTCCTCTTTCCTTCAAGAATAAAAACTGTTATGCATATGGTAGCAACTTTTCTCTATGAGTGTCCTTCGGTTTAACGGAAGAAATTGCCATGAGATAATATTGCTTTTGATAGTTGCGTGTTTACATGTACTATTAGCATATCCCTTTAGCAGTAGTTATGAATTCTTGCTTGATAAGCACCATTTCTCTTCATTGATGTTCTCCTTTTATGATGCTTAGGTTTTTGCGGATGGACACACTATCTCTCCTACTTTCCATGGCTAATGTTGGTGCATACTCAGATGTCCTCGTGGTGGATATGGTTGGAGGTCTACTTACTGGAGCTATTGCAGAACGGTTGGGAGGTAGTTCTGTTTTTCAGAGTTCACAATATTCTGGATTTAGAATAGAAACTGCCAAAACATGTGAACAGATTTTTGCACTTATATAAGGTTTATACCACAATTATTTTCATTCCAAAATGACTGCCATATCATGGTTGGTATTTCTAGGGAGAAGATACACAGTTATGCTTAAAGATGCACAAAGGATGGGCTAAGGCTACAATAAAAGCTGACTGCAAACTAATGCTAGTTGTTCTGGTTTTATGAATTAATATTGACATATAATACAGGGTTTAAACTTGTTCACATTATTTTCAACGGAAATTAGTATTCCAAATTGTAGCCAATGTTGCATGGACATGGATATGAGAATCAGATTCGGACATGTATGCAAGTGTATGACTCAAGGGGAGGAAAAAAAAAAGAGGATACATGGTGTACAGAAAATGTAATTTGACTGAATTATGTATATACCTTTAAATTTGTTTTTAAATGTTAAAGAAATATTAAAAGATATTGTTTGTTAGGATCTTTAAATATATGTTTCTCAAACTTCCCAATTAACTCAAGAATATAAAATAATAATTTGCTAAATTGTTTCAATGCTTGCATCCTTGACCAATCTCCGGAAGGAAAATGCTTATTCCTAACATCAAAATTGGGATCAAACTTGTGGTTAGAAGAGTTCAGTTCTCTTCCAATCTTTAAAGTGGCTACCATAGAACTTCACAAGTACCCGAGTGTTTGATACATATCTAATGTGGATACATAACCAAGATGGATTTTTGAAGTTGGATGCTGGATTTTAGCTTCAACACCAATCAAATCCACCAATGATGTTTGTTCTTGGCATCCTATTAAGTTAAATAATCGACTAAAAAAGTCGGTTTGACAATGGAATTGATGATTTTTACTTTTGGAGGTTAGAATCAATTTAGATATTATTTTCATCTAAATTGATCCAGGTAGCTGGTCAACTATGTCCTTTCCTATGAAGCATTGGGTTATGATGCATATAATGCATTCCACAGACTCATGCACAATGCACAAGTACTAGAACTCAACCTGATATATGCTGTTCATGAATTGGTGCCATGTTTCTGGTGAGGCACAATGTACCAATGTATCGAGTGACAGCTATTATCCTAGTAAAGTAGTCTGGCAATAATTCCATGTTTTAATAGGTTTCTTTTCATATGCTTAATCTTTTTGCCTATTTAATATTTGCAAAATACTTTTAGTGCACTATTTCAGCTCTGATGTGTTTTTTACAGTTGTCCTATATGTGAGTTTGTTTCTTTTTCAGGATGAATCATATTATATAATTATGTACGTAGTAGGAATTGCTTAGAATACATTGAAATGTAGTTCTGTTGTCCATGTGACAGGTATAGGCTACACATGCAGTACTTATTTTCGATCAATGCCCTACCCATCAGATATAGTGAGAATGTTCAATTTCAGTAGTGAAATATGCAGCAGGTACACATTCTTTTGACACTAATTTATATTCAATCTACTAGCTAAGAGTGAGGGAGGAGGGAACAAGGAAATCTCTCCTTTATAAACAAAACAATATGCCTGCTAAAGAAATTTTATTGTGCTGGGATTAAAAATTAAATAGGTAAATCTGGGTTGCTTGGATTGTTCTGGTACAGTTTGTGCGACTACTTTTAGCTCATACCATGATAAATCATTTCTTAATTTTACTTTCAGGAATCCTTGTTGATAGCACAGTGACATGCTTAATGTTTACACCAAGGTAAAAAACAATAATTAGGTGAAAGGTTAAAGAGATTCATGAAGTTTGGAGATCAAAATTGAATAGTAAGGAACATTAAAATATTGAGAGCTTGCAATAAATTGCAGATTCAGAAAAGTTTCACAATATGCTTGGAATAAAAAAAAAACCAGGACTTTTGCAAGTTGCAACAATTCAGAAAAGCATTGTTTTTCATCATATCAATTTAAATTCAGAAAATAACCTTAAATGGAAAAATTGAAAATGGGTAGGAGAATTTTTCAAAAAGTTGGAGCATTCTTTTAATCAATCAACAATATGCCTGGTTAGATGAGTTTTCTGTCATTTTTTCTTGAGAAAGATTTGTTGGGAGACTTAGTTGGCATAATTCAGTATGGATCAGATAATAACTTTTAAAAGAAATCCAAGAGCTTGATATTCCAAGTATAAATGGTATTACGCCAGTTTTGGATGAAATTGGAGAGGAATGGACGATGGAATTTCAAGATCTCATCCATGATTCTTGTAAATCAGAATTATGTCCTGTAACTTAAGGAATATGTTGAGGTTATAGAACTTTTAAACCATCATGCTATTAGTTTAAGGAGATTGAGATGCTCACCTATTTTAACATTTATCAAAGGCAGCTTTTAATCCGGAGGAAGGATTGATGATGAACATCAAGAGAAACTCTCTTGTTGTTGGGTGTTTAAGATTTTCTTTCATTTATTAATATCAAAAGCAGATTGTAAAATTCATGGAGTACTGAGGCATAAAGACTGTAAATTGCTTGGTTGTGGGGACATAATCTATTTTCTTCTTTCCATCAAAGGGTAGCTTGCTCAGCTGATTCTTGAATTAGCTTGTACTAGTAGTTTCCTCAGTCTTTTTAGCAATTTATCATGCTACCTTGTATAAGCTATGACAAGACTAAACAATTGATCTTTTTCATAGTAGTATGAATATTTATGTTTCACCTTTTTGCTTGGCGTTTTATGATGTATGGGCCTCTTTGCTTTTAAAAGGTGGTAATAAATGTTATGTAGCATTCATTAGTGACAATATTCACTATACATGCATATGTATGTATGTATTTATCTGTGTGTGCGTGTGTATACATACGTGTGTATATATGTGTGTAATCTCATGTATCAGAAGTGTCAGGCATGACAATCTTAAAGGTTTTACTTAGTTTCCTAGATGAGTACTCATCCAATGACTTGTGTTCCTTATGTGAGTAGATTTGTCTTTGCCTTTGGTTGTCATATTCATTAGTGGAATGGTATTGTTGTGTGAAATATTCTTTGTTTCAAGTGCAACCTTTGATACTTCATATCTCTGTTCTGGGTAATTTTGTGGAGGCTGTGTAGATATTGGTTGAGCTTATCATCCATACTATCTGCCAATTAGTTGTAATAATATTTGCCCTCTCAATCTCATCTTCACATCTTATGCTGCACCTGTTTGTCCTTGTTCTCTGCAGCTCAGTCAGCCATGTATTTCTAACTACGTACTAAATGTTAAAAGGTGCCAATGTTACAAGTCTTATGCATGGTGATTGTGAGCTGCTAGTAATGCCACTCTTATTTATATCCCGGACTGTGCCATCCCCTCTTCACTCATACTTTCTACTTCTGATAGCTTTGACTTGATCTTTATCCTTCAGATTGCCTAGTCTCTTTTGGCCTATTAACTGTTATGCTCTTCTCTCGGCCTCCCAGTATTTCATTTTGTTATGGCTTATCCATGTTGCTTTCTTACTGGAATGGCCACTCTCTATTCTATCCTTACCCTTCAAATGTTTGCATCCCTTTGCAACTGTCATCCTCGTATATGAAATACTTAACCAGTTGATGCCTAGTTGCATACTCCTATAGTTTTATGTTTCTTGCAGATGAAAAAACCCTTCCATTAGCCACATATAATATTCCTCATTGGCCAGGCTATAGCCGAGTATACCCTTCGCCTTATTGCACCATGACTTAACAAATTCCCTGATTGGCTAACAATGTTCCTAATTCATGGAAGTGATTATTCATTAACTTATTTGATGGAGTTTTGACAATGGAATAGTTGTCAACCATCACCTTGGTTTATGTTGATTATTAAATAAGTGGAAATCAGTATCTTTTGCCAATTCAGTTGTGTGGTATTCCATCAAATGCAGGATTATTCAAGCACCTTTTTCTGACCTCTGTTCTTCACAAACCTTGACAATGAAAACTCCAAATCACATGAGAATACCCAATCATCAGAAATGCAATCACAAACCGAGGATTCTTTGCTGACTGAATCTGCTTCCAAAAGTTCGATAGCTTTATCTGAAGATCCTGTTGTCCTGGAAGGAGATTATATGCCAGGTGAACAGTTAGTTTTCTCCCAAAAAAACATCTTTCTGTTTTTTTCTCCTGGAAGTGATCTGCCAGATGTTATGAGTACGCATTCATGTTATGTTGTCATTGTAGATTGCAGGCATGAGAACAACACTTCTACAGGTTGCAAGTCGGCCAATTCGGGGAGGAAGGTGCCGCCAGAACTTGTAAAGTTATGGAATGAGAGAGGCTTTAGCAGGTAAGGTATATACTGAATTTGGTTAAAGCAAGATCTTATGCTCATCGTTGGTAATTTGTTGTGTAGCTTGATAGTTGCTGCTCCAGAACTGGAGTTGGGGAGCTTAATTCAAGATCTGCTACCACTTTTGTCGTATTCTGCGCCATTTGCAATTTATCACCAATTCCTTCAGGTGACTATCTATTTCATATGACTAGAATTAGCAGTTATTTCATGTGCAAGCTGCACCAAAGGGGTACTCCATTGTGGCACCGTATCCTGTTGGTGTTTCATTTTTGCTATTAGCTGTATCTTAACCATGCAGTTGGAAGATTGTTTCTGTTTATTGACCTTACTCATCCTGTCGGCGGTGAAATTTGCAGCCTCTTGCAACATGTATGCACAGACTACAAACTTCGAGAATGGCGATTAATTTGCAAATTTCGGAGCCTTGGCTTCGTGAATATCAGGTCAGACTTTCTAATGTGGTTAAACGTAAAGCCATTATCCCACCATGAACATGTAAGTGCATATGCATGTTCACTAGCATGAGGTACAATTTAGATCACTAAAAGCAGTAATGTACATGTAAATCTTTATTTTCTTTTCTTGGTGTCATCTCTCCATTGCTTATAATTTTGGTCATTCTAAAGACACACATGTTTGGTTCAAATAAGCAAGGTTAGCTACCATGGGACTCGAGAAACTTTTGGCAGTAATTACATTTTCTTGCCCATAAGAGGACATCATGACAAAAAACTCTGAAAATTAGCTGAGTTCTTTTTTTCTGCCTGTAGAATTGAGGCCGGCCCACTCTAATGGTTCTTTAAGTATTTATAAAGGTGGGCCTAACCCAGTCTGATTTAGCTGGTTGTGTTGGCCCAACTCACGAATCCTATGGAAGTTTGGGCTTCGACATCCAAACATGCCCTTACTGGATAGATAAGTGTCTCTTCAACACTGATTCTGTTGTTTCCATGTTTGGTTATTCTTTAGAACATCCACAGATATGACTTGCAGCCATGCACCCAAGTTGTTTAACAAATTATGAAATATCGAAAGTTCACAAGCTATGATGACTCGATAATGTGCTTCTTCCCCGTTATTCAATGAAGCTTTATGCTTTAATCTTGTTTCTTGTGTTAGTTCTAGCTGACCTCTGTTGCCCAATAGAGTTCGTCTGGGAGAAAAAAGGCTAATATAGTTTATAGCACTGTTAAGTTTTTTTCTTTTCATTAAGTTTCCATATATCTGTAGGATGAATGCATAAAGCCATGCAACCCTGAGTGAAAGTATGATTTTTAAGTGGATATTTACTGTGGCACCATCTGAAGTCATTGAGTGTTTGCTGATTACTGCTAAAGCTGCAAATCGGTTGATGCCAACCCACTTTGTTGTAACACTATTTACTCCAGATCTTGCTTCTTCCTCCACCACCACCTCCTTTTCTCTCCCCTTTTTGTTATGTTGATTAGAGGTTAATGCTTGCGGTAGTGGCAGTGCACTTGGTCTTCTAGCAAAATTGCCATGTTGCTGATCTGACCAATCTCAGATTCAGAACTCCAACACCTATCTGGAACTGCAAGATGACCAATACTGTCTAACTAACACATGGTGACATCACAGTATCCAGAAACTCCAGCCAGATCACTGTTTAATCAAGCATTTTGATTATCATTATTGGTGGAGTAGATAGTGAACTTTCTTAAGTAGGTTATGATATATCTTTCTAGTCCAATTTGGTCATAATGCACGTTCGATAGTCGTTGTCTTTATATTTTAGATTCAAGCTCAACATTTTTGGTGGTATGGATGCCTTAAATGAATATTTCTCATTCTTCCAAATGCTGATGCAGGTTCTTCCTTCACGCACTCATCCAATGATGCAGATGAGCGCATGCGGTGGTTACATTTTAAGTGGAATTAGAATTTGCAGCAGCGAAGCTTGCAATGGAATAATTGACAGGTGTGATCCCAAGGCTTTGTGTTTTTTCTTGGCAATCAGCAAAATGCAGGCAGGCTAAAGCAACAAACACACCATCTTGGAAGACTTCCATAACAACTCAGACCGGATGAGGTACTCTCCTAATTTATTTTCTTGTAGAGAGTGCTGTCTCATCCCAATGGGATGTATCTGTGTTTTGTATTATTTGTAGTATCACATTTCCTTGATAATTATAGGGTGATTTTTGCGGCCACTTGTGATAAATACAGCAAGAAATAGATTTTTTGATATTTATATGAAGTTATGAACTGGAATGCGACCCATGCAATGTTTGTGCTTTGAAAAAAATAATAATAAATTTGAGAAAGGGTTTGAGCCCTTGTCCTTATGGTTTAGAGCCATGCGTTCTCATCAACCATGCTAGTGTGGCGTCGAGTTTAGAAACGCATGGCAGGAAAAAGCGCGATATATGAAACTGTGGTTTGGGATCTGAAAGTTGGGGTCCTATGAACTGGAGCCTCAGCAACAGGGACGCTGAAGGAGTTTCAGTTTAATAGTAGAATAGATATTGTACAAGTACTGAAGCACACTCAATAGGTAATGGTACAAGTGTCATAATACTTTCCGTATATCTGAACTGCTAGGCAATGTGTTGCTTCCTGGACGAGGCTTTTGGAGTTGCTCTATGGACAGTAATGAAGACAAATCTCTTCTTCGAGGTTCGCATTTTGAATTTTGTAGTGACAAATTTAGTCCTTTTATCATTATCCCTTCCGTTACGTGGGACCTACATATTGAAATAAGTGATTATGGATCATGTATATGCTCTTTATTGTATATAATCTGCACATGCTTTTGTTACAATTTGTGAATGGTTCCAAAAACGAAGGTTGACGATTGTGTTGAACAAGAAGTGACCCCAGGGAGATGCAAGTAAAGCAGGCCTTCTGGATGAAGTTTCGACCAAATGGGAGAAGAAACAGTTAATTTATAGCCAGTTTGGATCAGAGTCGGGGATTTTGGGCAGCGAAAATGATACACAGGACTGCTTTCATCAATATTTCAAAGATCTTTTTGGTGGCCAAAGTCTGCAGTTTCAGTTTCCTCCAGCCAAACCTGTCTGAGTTTTGGCACCACAGGTTCCTTCGGAGCGAGTACCCGATCCAGTTCCTGCTTCAAGTCAGCCTCCTCCAAAGGCAGAGACTCCTCTTTTAGATCCACCCTCTGAATCTTTAAGGCAAATTGATTTATTTATTTTCATAGCACAGACAAAATGTTCTGCAGACGATGGCTTCAACTTCACATAAATCTTAAGCTTGTTAACCATAAGTATCTGAGCATCTCCTTTTACCCAACTCAAGTTATTATCATCATTTGCAAACCTTTCAGTACGGGAAGAATAATTGCCTAACAAACATATATGTATTATAATTTTCTGCCCTAAAAATTTGTTGGAAAAGGAGAGTATGGATTGAGGAGACAAATACGGCATATCATCAACTACTCATTAATATTAAGGAAATTAGATAACTTCTATGAAGGGCTTGATGTAATTGTTGTTCGTTCTTTTATTATTGATCTAGGTTATTCACCCTGGCTTTGTGAACTCGACAATGACGATGGAGGAAAGAGGGTAGATGAAGACTCTAGAGGTCCATGAACCACTGAGTTGGATGAAACAGATATTGGGTTGCCCTCCAACTGCAGCATGAGGCTCCCAAGAATCTCAGTTAATGTTTCTTGAACTCCGCTTCGTCCACAATCTTCCCATCGTCTGCATTTACCATTTTGAAGGCGTCATTCACGATAGCGTCAACCTGAAACAGCAACCAGACTGTTACAATCTTGAAACCATAGTAAATATATTAATCCACTTTTTAAGATATTTACCTTTCAACTCGATGCGAATAATAATACAGAATTAGTATCAAGTGAATATCCAAAATCCAGGTGTGTCATAATATACTTATAAAATGTTTCGAGAAAAGATCACTTAGGAAGAACATATGCAGATAGAAAGGGAACAATGATTTGAAGAAAAATTTTTGAAAGAAAATATATTGGAATATTAAATAGATGGTTAGCACTTGAGTTTTCTTTAAAAAGAGGACCAAAAAAAAAAAAGAGCCACATAGATAACCTTTAAGTATAACCAAGGTTACATAAAGAAAGGGAGATCAACCAACTAGCTCAAATATATCCTGTGGTGGAATGTGGCTATAATTGATAACATTTTGTGAGCATCGTGAGTGAGAATTGAACATTCAGTTGTTGCAATACAAAATAACTATTTTCAGCTTTAGAGGATCTTTTAGGGAAAAAAAATGTCATAGATTTTTGCTCCCATACCATACACAAAAATATGCATGCACTTCTTTATGCATTTTAACCTACCATGAACTTTAACTTCCTTTTTCTTAAAATAACAGCGGGAGCATCATGAATAGAATTATCTGAGTCAAACGTTCAGGAAACAGCTCAAGGTTCCAAACCCAAAACCTCCTCCCAAATGGAGGAGGGGTGCAATCATTGGGATATAGCCTAGTTTGTTACTTCTGAGTCTGTGTTTGTTAGTCTTCAATATAGTAGACCAGACACTGTTCTTCTCCAGCTGTTTCTCAGAATTTCTCTACAAGTCCTCAAGCTCCCAAAAAATCATAGACCAGATGCTCTAACTTGAACTTATTTAAGCATGTAGATTACCTGATCAACAGCACCATAAGGAGGTAAGCCTGCAGAGGAAGCCATCCCATCTAGCGCAACACGAAGATAGTCCTTTGATGTTTTCTGATGGTGATCCTTCGATAGGTCTCTCCACACTGAATCCAGCAACTGTATTGACCCACGATATAATGTTTAATGAAGATTAGGATATTTTCTTCCAAGTAAATAATATTCTATGGAAGGAAAGGATGAGAGATGATTGCTTGTACATTTGTGAAGAAATGCTGTGGAAACTTTCCAAGTTATATAGATATAAAATTATCTAATAGTTCTCAAGATGATCAATTAGTCGTGGTACCTGGTCCATCTAGTTCCTTGTTTCATCTCTTCAATCATTGGACAGTGAGAATATACACTACAAATGGATGTGTAATGTCATGTTTTAGTCTGCTACGTCAAATTATATCATTCATGTTGAAGCATTTGACTCACCATTGTTATTTGATCATACGAGTCCTCAGACCTAATGGCACTACTACTTGTTGTGGTCTGAATAATGTCAAACCAAAGCTAAACAAGCCATCCAACTTTAGTCTATAAATGCAAGTGTGTCCAAACAAGCCATCCAACTTATTGGAAATGCCAAATAAACACATCTCTATAACAACTTCAATTGCAAAAGCATGGAATATATACATATACATATACATATATACATATATACATATACATATATACATATATAT
>KE504936.1:554293-583017 GCA_000441515.1 Elaeis oleifera
AGATAGTATAGAAAAAATATCTATAAATATTATTTATTTTTTTATTTTTATACCAATAAATGAAAATTATTCTATCTAACATATGAGAGAGAACGAAAATGAAAGATTCATCCATCTTTTCCTCAATTATTTTTTTCTCCTACTATCTTTCCTCCGATCCATCTTTCATATTGAATAGAAGTAATGATTATGATGCTGATTTGCCGATAAAATTGGAAAAAATAATATTTATATAATCTTAGGCCACAACAATCTGCATATAGGAGTTGAATTTTATTATACTTCACCATCTATCAGAACCGGAATTGGTAACATAAGCTCTTGAGACGAAACAAGCTGAAAATGAAGCGTTAGCCACCAAAATGAGGATTGACGGCCGTATATTTTCCCAGCTTTCTTCAGAGGTTCAGTCAACTAAAAAATCAGGTATTTGATATTTACAATGAACAAACAGCACAAGGAAATTAGTTTAACAGCGAACAAACCAAAGTCGAGGCCGTGAAAAGATGCCAAGCCAGTAGAAAATTAGAAATGAATGCCAACTGCTCTGTAACATAATCAAGATATTGCATCCTTCAGCCATTACATTCCCAGGTGTCCAACTGCTAGCTACAAAGCTAGCCTAGCCATCCAGCGGTAATAATAGCAACGGCAGTAAATACCAAAGGAATAATAGATGCCACCCTGATTGTCATTACTAAACTTCAAAGCAACCAATACCAACGACAATTAAAAGGCAGGCAAAATGACTCTGCAACGGTGCCCGAAATCATGATCATGCCCCAGCCTCTAAAGGATCAAGAATTCAATCATGTGCATACGGTGATCTTGTTTTGTTTTGCATCATCCATTCATCATAAACAGAGTGAACCCTCAGCTTCATCCCTTCCCTGTTCCCCCACTTCTATATCCAGATGCAGTTCATCAAGAACCAAACAGCTACTTGCATAGATATCATCAACGCCACCACCAAGCATCGTTTGCCCTCTAAACTCATCAACTAGATGCTTGTCTATACATACATCTCCACCTTGTTCTAGGTTATTTACATGTGTTGATCGATTCAAAAGAATGCACTCAAATCAATCACCCCATCTTTCCACTCTACCAACGAACAAGCAATGCTCAAGGAAATATTGAGAGAGCAAGCAAGAAATGCTACTGACGAATTGAGGGACCAGCAGTGGCAGCTCTTTTTCTCAACCTGCCACGGGTCATGCGGATTGCCTCTTCCATGGGAGTCTCTTGTGAGGAAGCATTTGTGTCTTCCCTGGATGCAGCATGGGCCACTTCCATCTGCATTGCATCTCCATCACCTGCTGGAGTGGGAAGAGCGGTGGCTTCAGAATTAGGCAAGCTGGCAAGTGCTGGTGAGTTTGATGGCTGGGCAACCAGAGGGGCTGGTGGAGGGGCACCTGCCTTTGTGGGTTCTTGCAACTGGCTTTTGGTGGAGTTGGGTGGTGCACATGTTTGCTGCTGATGCTCTTGTGAGACTGATTGTTGGCGATCAGCCATTGTAGATGCCATTCGGCGGATCTGCTGAGGCTGCTGCCGTCGCTTCAGTGCCAATATAACAACTCATCAATAAAATTGAGTGCAGTAAACAAGCTGGTGCTATAATTGAAACAAGAATGAAACTTGATAACAAAAGTTATCAGGAGTCTAGAATCTAACATTTGGAACTTCGATAATTCAAGATTCTCCACACGACATAAGCCTCAATATATGCTAGAAATTTATTTAGCTTACATAGATACAAGAAATGATGAAATTAAATCCTTTACAGCTTTATAGATTTTCCTACCTCACAAACTGCAGTTCTGATACCAACTGAAATTTGAAAATGAAACAAAGCATAACACACCAACTCCTAGGAGAGATAATGCCATGCCCCCGAACTTAGGTTTAAATATGGGAAAATTATCTATAGGTCCCTAGATTGATCCGGAATTACTTTAAGTCTCTGAATTTTTCAGATTCCATAAAAAGTCTTTGAACCGCTAAGGAGTTATTTCTAGGTCCCTGCCGTCTACACAGATTGGTTACACAGGTCCATGTTCAGATTACACGGGTTTATGTTCAGATTATGCAGGTTATGCAGATAACCTGAATATAAACTTGTATAACTTGAACATAAATCTGTGTAACCTGAACATGGACCTGTGTAACCAATCTATGTGGACGGCAAGGACCTAGAAATAATTTCTTAGCAATTCAAGGACTTTTTATGGAATCTGAAAAGTCCAGAGACTTAAAAGTAATTCCGAATCAATCCAGGGACCTATAGATAATTTTTCTTTAAATATCGAGAGCATGAGCAGCCGCCGCTTACTTACAGAGAACTATCCCTATATGCATGCAAGATATTCATTGGTCAATGGATCAATATAACCTGCAGTTTATATCATTCATATACAGGAGACAGTAAATATCAGAATACTCAACTATTGATCCATATGTTCATATATATTCAACTACACCAAACATACTAACCTAGGATTCTTCTTTTGAACTTTTACAATTCAAAGTTTTCAGTGGATGGATTATTTATAAAACTCAGAAAATCACCATAATATATATATATATAGTTAATAAACCAGTTTTCTAACTATACAAGTAGCCTCGCCTCTTACTAACGCCAAAACATCGATCCAACTAACCTCTGAACCCTGGATCTGGAACAATAAAGATTATGAGCTTCCTGACTCAGTAAGTAATAAATACATATATCAAACTGATTTAACTCATGTTAACATGCAACTCAAATGCATCATATAATATACAATCTTAATCGGATGATGTATCAAAGTTATGCAATTAGTGACATTAGAAATGCAGTTTTATGTCCACTTTTTTAGAACATGAAAATCAATAAATTGTATGAAAGTCTTATATACGTGTGTGTGTGTGTATGTATATGTATACATATGTATATGTATGTATATATGTACACATATATAGGGCTAGAACTGGGCTGGGCTGGGCCGGGCCCTACCCCAGTCCGAGCCCGACCCGAATAATTTTCGAGCTTCGGGCTGGGCTTAGGCCCGATTTTTTTGGAAATATACAGACCCAAGCCCGAGAACGGCCCGAGCCCAATCGGGTCGGCCCGATCCAATCGCAGAGGTAGGGCTTCTTGGAGGTGGAGGTGGGGGAGGGGAGGTCGTCGAGGTCGTCCATGAGGTCCCGGGCGTTGATGACAGCGGTGGGAGAGACAGAGGTGGCGGCGAGCTGGGGATCGGGGTCATCTAGGTTTTTGAGGGAGCCGTAGGTGGTGGAGATGAGGGAGATGAGATGGATAGACTAAAGAGGAGGGAGAGAGATGGAAACCTGAGAAGAAGTCGAGAAGAGGAGGCAGAGGATCGGGAGGGGAAGATGGTGCCGTCGGGGAGCACTATCCAACCTGCCTCCCTTGTAAGAGCGACGGTGACCTCGTTGATGTCCGTCCGTGCCCGGAGGTTGTAGTTCCTATGCCGTCGGAGTCCGGATGGGATCCTCACAGTGATCGTCCGTCGATGCCGCTCCCTGAGCTTCGTCTTTCCTTCTCCTTCGGCCACGGCCGCCTCATCGCCCCACTGCATCATCCCCTCCCGCCCGCCGCTGCTGCCGTCGATTCTCCCCAAGACCCCAATTGCTTGGAGTAGGGTGGAGGCTCGGGCCGAAATTTGGGCTGAGTTTCGGGCTCGGGCTCGGGCCGGACCAAAGGTCTGCCCAAGCCCGGCTCGAAAACAATACGGGTCTGTTTTTTGGGCCCGAGCACGACCTGAATGATTTTGGACCAAGCCCAAAGCCCGGCCCAAAGCTGGCCCGACCCGATGGGCCTCGCGCTGGCCCGAGCCCACTTCCAGCCCTATACATATATACATACATATACATATACATATATATATAGAGAGAGAGACTGGGATCTGATTGATCGGATCCCAGTCTATATTCGATTGACTCCTCGACCATTAGATTGGCACGCATCTCCAAGACTCCCCAAAAGAGAGATTGGGCTCCGGTTGATCGGATCCCAGTCTATATCCAGTTGACTCCCCGATCGTTGGATTGGCGCGCATCTCCAAGACTCTCCTAAAAGCAAACGAAGGACTTCTCTCGCCTGTTAGCCGACCGAGCATTGTTTAAAAAAAAAGCCGAAAGAATTAAATGGGACCACGTCGTCGTTTCCTTTTTCGCGTCCCTTCTCTGCTTAAGGCTATGATGTTGCTTTAATCGGGATGGGACTGGAAATGAGAGAGAGAGTAGTCCTCATTTGAAATAAAACTCTTCCCTCTCTCTCGTCGGCAAACCTCCTTTCTCCCTCTCTCCCTCTGTTTCTCCTCAAAAAAACTTCTTCCCTGCCTCTCTCCGATGTAAATAGCCCAGTCTATCTCTCTCTCCATCGCAAATACGTGGCCGGCTCTTTCTCTGGTACAACCACGTCGCCGGCTCTCTCCATCACAAAAACATCGCCGGCGATCTCTCTTCAGTGCAAACACATCGCCGGTTCTTGCTCTCTGTCGCAAACAAATCGCTGGCTCTCTCTTCGATGCAAACACATTGCGGACTCTCTTCGGTGCAAACACCACGCCGGCATTTACTTCTCTCCCTCCCTCTCTTTCACTCTAGCGCAAACATCTCGTTGGAATTATTTGGGATATGCTAATTGAGTGCAAGGTATCTTTTTACTATTGTTATTTTATTAGAGGCTAAATATTTTAGTGGATGTATGAAATATATATGCGATATTGTAAAAATTTATGATATGGAAAACATAGAGATTGTTCAATTATGAGAACCCACATAGCTTGATTCATCAGAGGGTTGATGGTTATATTTAAAATTTGATTCATTGGATAAGAATTATTATTATGATATGAAAACAATCATATCTAATAACATTATTCATGCATTGTTTGGATAAAAGAGTATTTATTCAAAAATATTGTTCTCAGAAAAAAATAAATAAATTTTTTATCACTGTCCTTTGATAAAGTCAGTTAAAAGTTATCAGTTAAGTTGGAATTTGAGACTTATTAATTAAAAGATTTTAACATTCAATGATTATGCTTATACTTGTGTGAATGATAAATGATTAACTTTTAGCATGAGCTTTAGTTTGAGATGCCTAGTTATATCTCTGATTTTAGTTACTAGAGCACTTCTTTTAATAGAATAGCACCAACTTGAAAGTTAACATTTAACACGGTCTCAGTTTGATATACATCAGTAAAATTGAGCTATGCATTTGAATCCCACTTATACTAACTATATTTCATTTTCAATAAGTAAATTGAATTACACATATCATGGATGTGGAAAGTATGTACGATGACAACATGATAGCTATCTTTAGCACACCAACTACTTTTGTAAAGAAAAAAGCAATGTGCATGATTACGTTTCACTCGATGACACTCCAAACTCATTCAATAATGATCATATAGAGAGAACTTCTGAGAGAAATCCAAAAGATTTAGCATTGCATGAAGGCATGATCTTTGAAACTCAAGAAGAAGCAATAGAAGCCTACAACCAATATGCGTATAAGAAATATTTGGTATTCGGAAGGATCATCTTATAGATCCTCGAAAAGTAAAGAGATCAGCAGATAAGAATTTACATGTAAAAAAAGGGTATATAAGCCTAACTTCAATATTACAGTTGATGAGTAAGATCATGTAGCACAAATTACACCACGCAAGGAAGGACAGCATTTGCACCAGATGTAAAGCAAAAATGCACGTTAGAAAGATTAAAGTTGGCAAGTATGAGGTTTTCATGCTTCACGATATTCATAATCATGAGCTCATTCATAGTCCATCGAAAACTCGCTTCCTTCGATCACATAGAAAGATCACCTCAGAAACAAGGAGTTTATATGGACTTTATATGATCAAAATATTTCAACTCAATAAATCATGGGTACCATCTCACAATTGCATGGAGGTATACGAAATGTAAGCTTCACTAAGAAGGATTTGAGCAACTTTAGAAGTAACCTCCGAAAACAGTTATTCAATATTGACCTACAAACAACAGTTAATCATTTCCGAATTCGACAAGTTGAGAATTTAGCTTTCTTTCACGCCATCCAATTAGATACTAACAATAATGTCCAGAATATTTTTTGGATTGATGGAAGATCAAGATTGTCTTACCAATACTTTGGTGATGTGGTGACATTTGACAGTATATACATGACGAACAAATACAACATGCCTTTTGCACCATTTGTTGGCGTCAACCACCACATGCAGTCAATTCTATTCGGTTGTGCATTAGTCCAAGATGAATGTATCGAATCATTTATTTGGGTCTTCCAATCTTTTCTGGAGGCACATTATGGCAAATATCCGAAATGCATATTAACTGATCAAGATCCAGCAATGAAAAGATAATTGAGAATATTTTCCTAATACTATCCATCGATTTGTAACTGGTATGCCCTAAAGAATATCAGAGAACATCTATCCATTCTTTTGATACAAAAGATGGACTAAAGGAGGATCTTCATCATTGCATTAATGCTTCCATCTCTCCAGAGCAGTTTGAGCATCGTTAGGATGAGTTTATCAAGAAGTATTCTTGGAGTCCAATGCCTACCTTGATCACCTATTCAGTATATGAGACCAATGGGTGCCTGCATATTTTAGACATATTCTTTGCTTCTATGTCTACAACACAGCGCAGTAAAAATATACATTTGTTTAAGGATTATGTGAACAATCACATGAATGCTTTTAGATTTGTTACTCAATTTGAGGTAGTCTTGGAGAGTAGGTATGATCGAGAGGATGAAGAGGACTTCCAGACGTACAACGTTCAACCAAGTTTGTGGTTGAAGTATCCAATCAAGAAACATGCTCTTGAAGTGTATACAACTATTTTTAAGCTTTTTAGGAAGCAACTCAAAATGACGATCATGTATGATATGGAGGTGAAGTATAAATTGTATGATATAATTGAGATCGAGATCTCTAATAGAAATGCACAACAGAGAATAGCAAATTGTATAACATGTATTATGTCTGAGAAAAATTTTTATGCTCATATCTAATGTTTGAATTCAGCGGCATTCTGTGTGCTCATGTGTTAAAAGTTCTCATTGCTTTACGAATTTACCATAGCCCTACACATTACATATTAAAACACTAGACGAAATCTGCCAAAGAAGGAGGTGCTGATATGGCACATGGTATATGTGAAGTTCAGGAGGATACGACGTCGAGAACTACAAGATTCAATGGGCTATGTAAAATTTTTTAAAATTAGCATATGATAGTTGTACCCTCTGCGAGACATGATCTTGTCATGAATGATGTGGAGTCTATCATTGAAAAAGTTTGTTCACTGAAAAAGAACCTATGGGCAGAACAAAGTATTACAGATAAGAGCCGTACTTAGATTTCGATAGTGATGACACAATGTAGCTAAGCAGAAAAAATAAATGATAATTTTATGGATTTCTAATTATAAAGATCGCAAAAAGCTCAGCAGATTCAAGCATCCAATGGAGGTTGCAGCGAAGAAACAGCGGACATATAAAAAATATCATCAAAAAGATCATAATATTCGAACATGCAAGGCAAATGTAAGTAACAGCTACACCTTCATAATTATGTTGTGTTTATTTATTTTGATAAAATCTTTTCTATGACTTACTAGATAGTTGTACTTTATGCAGGTAGATGATTTCAAAGCCTACATCAACAACGATTCATCTGAGGAAGAGAATTTTGACGACCCCTATGGCTTATTAGTATTTTAGAGCCCATCGTTATAATAATTTGTTATGATGGCTTGTGTTTTGAGTTGGATAGATGTTATTTGTAAATGATATGCATGATTTGTTCCACCATTAACATGTAAAGACATGATTGTACCTATTTCTGAATGAATGTATGACTCGTACAAAATAATATATTTTGCTCTGTTACGTTTTGTGCATCTAATGTGACATTGATGATTATGAAGTTCGGATATTTACTCCGTGCCAACTAATGCCGGAGTTACGTGCCAGATATGCTATGTAGGTGATCATGAAGGATCGTGAGATGGGATTATCATAATTTGCTTTGTGTTATTTGTGATTGTTGCAATGGATATTGACAGGTTCTATAATTGTTGAGTTCAAAAGTTGGTGTGATTATCAGCTGTCGATGATTTTGTATTCGAATTTATGTAATAAATAGAAACTACCCAGGATAAACACAAATTCGGATTCAACAATAATGTGATCCAAGGGTCCTCCGATGATAAACAACAAGAGAGGAAGAGAGGAGGATAAACAAAATCCTGCAGAAATAAACACAAACTACACATAATAAACATAAATAGGTTCGGAATAAACACAAACTAGCCAACTTGCTCTCTCTATTATGAACCCATAGCAGGATAAACATAAAGTACTCATGAATAAACACAAACTCTGAATAATAAACAGAAACTTCAAATAATAAACAGAAACTCTGGGACAATAAACAGAAATTCTCCAGGATAAATACAAACTTGGAGTTCAAAAGTTGAGTGATCCTGGGGTCAACCTGATAACAATAAGAGAGGAGGATAAATACCGAGTTCTGTGAAAATAAACACAAATTAAGAAGGATAAACACTAAATCCTGCAGAAATAAACACAAACTATCAAAAAATAAACACAAATAGATTGTGTTATTTTATAGGACTTAGTATTTATCCTCCTTATTTATCATGGACCCTAAGATCACTCAATTTTTGAACTCCGAATTTGTTTATCTTGAAGAGTTTCTATTTATCGGCACAAAATTTGTGTTTATTATACACAGTTTCTATTTATTATTCAGAGTTTGTATTTATTATTCATAATTTTTGTTTATTAGTTGGAATTTGTGTTTATTTTCGATAGTTTGTATTTATTTGGATAAGACTCAAAGACCCATCCTCATGAACTTGAAATTATGACTGTATCCTAGAATTAACTGGTTCTCTAATTTTCTATAACTCTGAATCACTGTCTTGAGCATCTTTAATTCTTTCAATTAGATTAAACTATAGTCTAAAATGTGCTATCTGTGCCCCAAGCTCATACCTCCGTACTTCAATATCGAATTTCATTAGATCCACCAGAATATGCCTCTGAGTAGTAATTAATGCTGCCAAATTATCGATGGATTTTTGCTCAATACATCAGCCACTATATTGGTTTTCCTGGATGATAATTCATAAATAAATCATAGTCCATCAATTCTAAAGATCTCTTCCTCATGTTCAGTTCCTTCTAAGTAAAGATATACTTCAAACTTTTATGATCAGTGAATATTTCACAATGTTCACTATATAAATAGTCTCCAAATTTTAAGTGCAAAAATTACTACTGCTAATTCCAAGTCATGTGTGGGATAATTTTGTTCATAAGATTCCAGTTGCCTGGAAGCATATGCTATAATCTTCCCATGCTGCATTAAACACAACCTAAACCCTTCTTAGAAGCATCACTGTATATTGTGAAACCTCCACTCTCAGAAGGCATAGTGAGGATAGGGGCTGATATCAATCTTCTTTAAATTCCTCAAAACTTCTCTCACATTCTTCTAACCATTCAGACTTGACTCCTTTCTGAGTTAAATGGGTTAGAGGTGCAGCAATTTTAGAAAATCCCTCTACAAATCTTCAGTAATAACCAGCCAAACCCAGAAAACTACAGATTTCAGACACAGTGATCGGCCTATTCCAATCCACAATAGCTTCTATCTTTTAGAATCCACAGAAATACCTTAGATATTACGTGCCCAAGTAATGCCAACCTTATTCAACCAAAATTTACATTTGCGAAACTTGGCAAATAATTCTTTCTTTAAAATTTGAAGGATACATCTTAAATGCTCATCATGTTTTGCTTTATTCTTGAAATAGATCAGAATGTCATCAATGAATACTACTACAAAATGATCCAAAAAGACTTAAATATTCTATCCATTAAGTTCATAAACGCAGCCGGGCATTTCTTAATCCAAATGGCATCACCAAATTTCATAATGTCCATATCGAGTTCGAAAGACAGTTTTAGGCACATCCTTTACTTTGATCTTTAATTGATGATACCCTGATCTGAGATCAATTTTGGAAAACACTTGGGCTCCCTTCAATTGATCAAACAAATCATCAATCCTGGATAAGGGATACTTATTTTAATAGTCATCTTATTCAATTCCCTGTAATCAATACAAAATCGTAAACTCCCATCCTTCTTTTCACAAATAGAACTGGGGCTCTCCAAGATAATACATTAGGTCTAATAAATTTTATTTAATAATTCTTGAAGGTGCTCCTTTGACTTCTTCAATTCTACCGAATCCATTCTGTACGGAGCTTTAGAAATTGAACTTGTATCAGGAACTAGGTCAATGGAGAATTCAATCTCCTATCTGATGGTAGTCCTGACAAATCATTTGGAAACACATTAGCAAACTCACGCACAGTGGGGATATCTTCTAATTTTTGCTCATTCATTTGTATATCCTTCACATTAGCAATCCTTTTTTAACATTCGGCTAGCTTGCAAGGCTGATACTATCTGTGGAGGGGCAGCACCTGTACTTTCTACAAAACTGAACTTTGACTGATCAGGGATATGAAATTAACGATCTTTTATGATAGTCCATTAAGGCATAATAGATAGCTAACCAATCCATTCCTAATATCACATCAAAGTCTCTCATTTGTGGTATTATCAAATTTGCCACCAATTCCTTCCTATTTTAACAACACAAGACCTGCAGACATAACTAGTGACTAACACATCTCCCACTGGGGTTTCAACATATATTACTCCCACTGGGGTTTCAACATATATTACTATCTCTAAAGGTTCAAATAGTATACCATACTTTATAACAAATATGACAGATATGAAGGAATGAGTGGCATTAGGATCAAACAAAGCATATGCGTAAGTGTTTAGTACTGGAATAGTACCTGCCACCACTGAATTAGAAGCTTGGGCATCTTGTTGAGTAATGACATATACTCGCCCCTAAGTCTGAGGTTTTTGGCTTCCTACTTGACTCTGCCTAGTAGAAGGGATACTGCTCGCTGATGCTTGAGCTGGTTGAAAAACTGAAGATGTCGAAGCAGTCTGACTCTCAGCTGGCACTAAACAATTATCTTATGACCCCTTTGACCACATCTAAAACAACATCAGTATTTAAAAGACAATCTCGACTAAGATGCTTCCCTCCACACCGAAAATAATGAATCGAACTCGCTTGTGACTGTCTAACCACTTCCTGTCGAATTGATCTCTTTAACTGTCAGGTTGAACTTTGTCCACCTTGTCTCATGGCCAGCCTAAACCTCTTCCTCTGACCTAGGCCGGTTCAAGCCCAAAACCCAAATCCAGTGGGCCCGCCTCTTAGGCGATGCCCTGTGGCTTCCTTCAAACGAGAATGGGAAAAAAATTTTCCTATTCTCCCGAGTCTTTCGAAGCCAAACCCCCCACTATCTCTCCCTCTCCTCTCTCACTCACCGTGCCACCTCTCACCCTTCCGAATATCCTCTTGGCAACTTTTCCATTTCATCATCGCTTCCCTTCCCTCACGCCCTCTCTTCCTTGGGTTCTTCCTATCTCTAATAGGAAAAAAATTTTCCTATTCTCCTAAGTCTTCCGAAGCCAAACCCCCCACTATCTCTCTCTCTCCTCTCTCACTCGCCGTGCCACCTCTTACCTTCCGAAATCCTCTTGGCAACTTTTTCATTTGTCATCGCTTCCCTTCCCTCGCGCCCTCTTCCTTGGGTTCTTCTTATCTCTAACACCCTCTCCCTCTCTTCCACATACTCTTTTTCCCTTCTTCTCCTTTTCTCCTTCGCTTGCTCCCAGTTTCCCCTCTTTTGGTCAAGGAACGAAGAAAAAAAAAGAAAGGAAAGAATAGAAGACAGAGGGGAGAGACCCTCTGTCTCTTCCTCCCTCTTTCCGTGTGTGCGTGGATGTGTGTGCGAGTGGGTGGGAAAAGGAAAAGCAAAGAGAGGAAAAGAAATACCAAGAAGAAAAAAAAGGAGAAGGGAGGGGAATCTCTCTCACTCACTCTCCCTCTTCCTCTCCAATATCCTTACCATTTTCTTAAATTTCTTGAATTGTGCCCTTGTTCCGTTGGTGTTAGGAAGTCGGACAACGTTAGTAGTTTTTCTGTTATAGTAATGGCTAATATATAAAATAAAGTTTAGATTTTAAGAATTTGAGAAAGGATGTTAGGACTCTTAAGGATTTTAGAAATTAAATTTAAAATATTGTTATGCCATTGATTTGATACATGTATGTGATGTTGAATTTTAAATCCCGAGGAATCCTAGGAGTGCGCTTAGATTGCCAATTGTTGAGATCCGCGAGGTAAGTAATATTTACATTTTATAATATTTAATCAGAACTAAATGAGAATTTATCTCATTCATTTGAGTGATATAAAGATCACGATTGCATTTACTTTCATCATACATAGCGCATTGTGTAGAATTTCTAAAATTATAATAAATGACTTGTAGTTGAATGTTATTAGTTGAAATAAATGAAGTCACATGCTATGATCGGATTAGATTTAATAAATGATAATTATTGCATGTTATAATGCAATATATCATAGCTGTATCAAGTTGTATCCAATTGTATCAAGCTGTATCGAAGTTATATAAAGATATATCGAAAAGAAAGAAACATATAAAATATATATATAATTATTGATATGTATCATCTGACTCTTAGCCTGCTTGTATGATGTCTGAACTTGAGATACCCACCATGGGGCGTAAGCGTGGATTTGAGATACCCACCATGAGGCATAAGCGTAGACTTAAGATGCCTACCACAAGGCATAAGTGTAGATTTGAGATGTCCATCATAGGGCGTAAACGTGGACCTTTCTGAGATCCCTTACTACGGGGGGTATCGTAGCACCACAATAAGGACTGAGAGCAAAAAAAATAAATATCCATACTTAAGTATAGCATTATGAAATTGGATATATATATATATAGACTTTTATACTCTTTATTGATTTTTCATGTTCTAGAAAAGTGGGCATAAAACTATATTTCTAATGTCACTAATTATATAACTTTGATGCATGATCCGATTAAGATCATATATTGTATGACGCATTTAAGTTGCATGTTAATATGAGTTAAATTAGTTTGATATATGTATTTATTACTTACTGAGCCAGGAAGCTCATAATCTTCCCTTGTTGTTCCAGATCCGGATTCAGATATTAGTTGGATCGGCATTTTGAGGTTAGTAAGAGGCGAGGCCGCTTATGTAGTTAAAAAACTGATTTATTTAACTATATGTATAGTATGGTGATTTTCTGAGTTGTGTAACTAATCCATCCACTGAAAGCTTTGAATTGCAAAAGTTCAAAAGAAGAATCCTAGGTTAGTATGTTTGGTGTAGTTAAACATATATGAACATATGGATCAATAGTTAAGTACTCTGATATTTATTGTCTCCTGAATGTGAACGATATAAACTGCAGGTTATATTCATTCATTGACAGATAGATGCCTTGCATGCCTATAGCGATAGTTCCCTGTAAGTATGCGACGGCTGCTCACACTCTCGATATTTAAATCCGGATTCGGAGGCGTGACAGTTAAAGTGGTATCAGAGCATAGATTTAGGTTGTAGGAATTTTAGTCCTAAGATTTGTTACATGTTGAGTGTAGGTGGGTAGTTATCTGGTACCTAGAATAATTTTTATTTATTATAGATGCTTGTGCTAAATTGTGATCATTTGTCCTTATAATTGAATTTGTTATTATCTTAAGGTAAATAGGAATGGCACCTCGCTATGTTAAGAAATTGCCAGCATTGAAGATCACTCCTAAACTGCTGAATCTTCAAACCAACGGGTTGGTAATAATGATCAACAAATGGATGCCGGAATGGCTACTAAAAATATTCAGACCGAACAATCACAACAGCCTGTTGTACTTTAGATTGTGGAGACCATGCAGAGCAGTAGCAGCAATTTAGGGATCAACAATTGAAACAACAGAAGTGGTTTCAAAAGCAGCAATTACGATTTCAAAATCAAATGCAGGAACAATTTTTGTAACAACAACAACAGATGTTGCAACAAAAGAATTAAAGTCCTTTAGTGTTTGACCGCAGACAGTGCAGCATGGCAGTATAGCCAAATTTAGAAAGATGACCCCTCCAGTTTCGTGGAACTACTAACTAAACCACTAGATGCTAAGAATTTGTTAGAAAAAATGGTGAAAGTTTTTGCTATTACGAAATGTTCAGAGGATAAAATAACCTATGCCTCTTATATGCTCCAAGGTAAGGCTTTTGATTAGTCGAGAATGGTACAGACTAAGCATGCTTCTGAGGTAGAGCTCTTCACCTGAGATAAATTCTGTCAAACTTTTTATAAAAATATTTTCTCCTAGTATTAAAGCCCAAAAGAGAGAATTTATCTCTTTGAGACAAAAAAGTATGACCGTGGCACAATATGAAGTCAAATTTAATGAGCTTGCTAAGTTTGCATCCAAACTTGTAGAAGATGAGGGGACCCGAGTCCATAAATTTCAGATGGATTTAAGAGCAGAAATCAAGGAGTAGCACCCTTACAGTTGATGACCTATGCATACATGGTGAATGCTGCATTAATGATAGAAAGAGAAATTGAGTAGGAACAGAAGGAAAGAGAGGGAGAGGGTGTTAGAGAGGGGAAGAATCCAAGGAAGAGGGCATAAGGGGGAGGGAGGCGACGGCAAAATGGGGAAGCTGCTGAGAGGATATCTGAGAGGGTAAGAGGTGGCACGGCGAGTGAGAGAGAGAGAGAGAGACGGTGGGGGTTTGGCTTCGAAAAGACTCGAGAGAACAAGGAAAATTCCCCTATTCTTGTTTAAAGGAAGCCACAGGGCACCGCCTAAGAGGCGGGCCTGCTGGGTTTGGTTTGGGCTTGAACTGGCCTGGTTCATCACAGATAACTTTGTCATATTTAAGAAACCAAGGGCAAAACCAACAACTATCACAGTGAAGAAACCAACAGCTATCTTCCTTTCACAAGAAGATGTCCTAATCTTAGGAATCATGCAAGTGTCTCCTCTTACAACCAATGCATGCCAGTCTAATGTTCTCGACTCGGAACAAAATAGTTACTTAAAAGAAGTAGAGCTTCTTCACACTCAATGAGTATGCAACAAGCATTCAAGATATGTCAAATATAATAATGCATCAGAAAGTTAATTATAGATGATGCACCAGTCACACAATGATTTTCGAGAAAGCATCAACAAATTGGGCATTTTATCATCAAATGAGTACGTATATTTTGTAGATGTTTATGTTCAAGTCATATTTTATGGTACAAGAAGTTCTAATCTCCAAGATCATCTGGAAGTCCTAGGTTTATTTTGTGTAATTCTGTTCACATAGTAGTCATTGATAGACATTTTGGTGGTTATTTTGCATATCTACAAATGTGAAATATCAAAGAACTTTAAGAGGTATAAGAATACTTCATGTAAAACAACAAAGTAGTCGAGGCAGACAGGCCGTCCACATTGGTCCCTGAATTCCCAGGCACCAACATATACTGCCTGGATATAATATATGTTTATTCTTTAGTTTAGGCCAAAGTATTAGATGTAATGTAGCATGTAGGCTGTCTCCTGTGTTAACTAAATCAAATCGAAAGAGTTGAACTTCCACGGATTGAGTGCATCACTGGGAAGGTACACAAGTTCCAGCGCTATTTCCTTGATAGCTTCGCAGGCTAGATAATATGCAGCCTGCAGGAAATGTACCTCTAATATAGATATCCTAAAAATTAACAAGAAATAATAATTTCAGTTTTCTCAGAATTTACTATTACTAAAAGAGAGTACATTAAAAAAAAAAAGAAGAAGAAACCATTCAATGGCAAAAGATCATAGACATCTGTCAGGGAAGAAGGGATCAGAAACTGTAACAGTATAACCCAAGTAACATGCACTATTATATTATAAAGAATCTTCATTTCTTTGGTATTTCCTGAAACTTGATATGTAGTACATGTACAGATAGATAAATTCTGTTTATTACTAATATCATCTCTTGTTCTCAGTTTATAGACACTACAATTGCTTCAACACCCATTAAGCTTTATTTGAAGTTTAGGAATGGACGATGGTGACCTTTTCTTGAACCTTATTGATAATGTCATCTCGTTGGAACCCTCTGACCACTTGATGACATTGTCTATGTCATTCCTGTAGCCGACGAGTTCATTACAACACCATCTCATGTATCCTCAATAGCATCCTTAGCTACCTTTATTCATGCCATTACCACCTTGGTCCTCAATCTCTCATCCTTTTTTCTTCTCCAACTTTGCACTTAGATGTTGATTGCACTAGTGAAGCCATGTGTCCTGGATCTATCACCATGTTGTTTATTTTAAAGACAAAGGAAGGAAGCAAGCCATCATTTCTCATTTGTTTTTTAAAGCTGAGAAAAACACCATTATTGGTATCTCCATTGAGGAGGCCAAGCTTCAATGCCTAATTTACTAAAACATGGGGCATCTTCAAACAAGACCAACACCCTTAGTTCTGATAATTAAAATATTGCCCAATTTTCAATGATTTGATACTGTGTATTGTACCAAGCATATTAGATTGATTACCATTTCATGCCATCTCAATGAGACCACCCCTTACTCCTTTACAAATCACCTTTCTAACTTCATGGAGTCACATACTAGTCCATAATTTTTCCATGATAAACTATATATGATCCACAATGAGTTGCATAGACAAACTAATCTGTGTATATCGATGGCATGCTTAACATTTTGGATTTAAGACATGGTCACATATTTTGGACCATTGTCACTAGAGCAAGGATTGGGTCATTGCCATTGGAGCAAGGATTTTAGAGAGAGAGAGAACGAGGAGAAATAAGGAAGATGCTAACCATGATTGAATAACATGCATGGTTTTTGTTACAACCAAACATGTCATGCCATACCAGGCGTATCGTACTGTACTAGTACCGAACAAGTGCATTGTACCATACCATACCGACACTCGGTACCGCAAATTTTATCATATCGTACCATATACCGACATAATAATAGGATAGTACTAGTATAGGGTCTGGCAATCCTATCTACAACTATACTAAAAAAAATTCTAATAATTGTGAAATGCATATGAATCACCCCAATGAACAGTCATAAAACAAATCAAAGACATCGGACTTGCTAGTTGTTAGATATTTAATTAAAAAACATAAATAGGAACTTTACTTTCCCATAAATCTTTATCCTTTTCTGGTGCTTAACTAATTCATATTTTTATTACTTTATCTGTTTAATACTTGGGGTGACTGGAACGGGTTCATCATATGCTAACTGCTATGCTGATCAGAGTATAAAGTAGCGTATGGCAGTATATAAACCATTGGTTCCATCATATTCAACTCCACAAATCAACATATAGATGGGTTCATCCACATAGGTGATAGTACATAATGCTTGTAGAAACACAGTAGAGCATGCTCCTAAGATTGGTCAGACCACCTAGGCCCCAACAACATGCATGGCAATATTTCACAAGAAGGATTGCATATGACCAATCAAAGCATCATGTGGGGCTATTGTTTAGGGGTGACCCACCAAATCATTTCCCTTAATAAAGTAGTCCACTAGCAAACACACTACTAATCCATCCAATGTATCCTCAAATTTAAACGTCTGGTTCGTAACACGAAATCAAGATGATACTTCTTGTTTTCGCTTAATTTTAAATGGAGCAAAGTTTCTTCTAGGTTATTTTGCATATCATGACAATCCTTAGCACTTAAATAAGCTTGATCACATCAAATGCTAAATCAATATAAAAACAAGGGCATTGATCACATCCAATCATTTCCCTTAATAAAGTAGTCCACTAGCAAACACTATTAATCCATCCAATGTATCATCAAATTTAAACATCTGGTTCCTAACTCCCAATCAAGATGATGCTTCTTGTTTTCGCTTAATTTTAAATGGAGCAAAGTTTCTTCTAGGTTATTTCACATATCATGACAATCTTTAGCACTTAAATAAGCTTGATCACATCAAATGCTAAATCAATATAAAACAAGGGCATTGGCATGGTATGCCAAATGCTACATTACTAGCAGATTAGGATATAAGTTCCCTTGCAATCTCTTCTTGCCGTAGGAGGAAAAAGGATAATCATTTTAGTAACTTTGCAATCTCTACTTGACACAAAAAAAGCTTTAGTACATAGGGAAATAATTTTCATGATTGGTGTTATTAGTTCACAGTGGTCTGCTGGAGATAAAAACACAATCAATATATTACAAATTAGAAGAAGGTTCTACTACTGGCTCCATCGATTCTTTTCACTTTAACCTAGAATGTATAGGAGAAACATAGTGAACGTCCACAATTTTGTCACATCAGATAAATGTGCATTCTTAAGCAAATGAGAAGCAAGCAAATGCTAGAGGAAGTGCTAAGAGCTATATTTCCAGATTGTCGAGTATATTTAAAATTTCATTATAATTAGAGGAAAGAAAACAAAGAGGACACAATAAGACCTATTTACTCTGCCAAATAAGTACCTGGACAGGGTGTGATCTCAATAACTGTAAGGGTGTCAGCCTTTTGCCATAACTAATTCATATTTTATTACTTTAACTTTATCTGTTTAATTTTAGGGTGACTAGAATCGGTTCATCATATGCTAGCTGCTATGCTACACAATGCTTTGGAGGGGTTCAACCATATGGCAGTATATAAACCATTGGCCCATCACATTCAACCCCACAAATCAATAAATAGAGGGGTTCCTCCACATAGGTGATGATATGCTACACCATGCTTTAGAAACACGGTAGAGCATGCTCCTAACATTGGTGAGACTACCTAGGCCCCAAGAACAAGCATGGAATATTTTGCAATAAGGATTGGATCTGACCATCAAAGCACCATGTTGGGCTATTGTTAAGGGGTGATTCACCCAATCATTTCACTTAATAAAGTAGTCCACTGGCAAACACTGTCAATCCTTCAAATGCATCCTTAATTTAAAGTCTTGTCTTCACTTAATTGTAAATGGAGCAAAGTTTCTTCTAGGTTATGTTGCATATCAGGACAATCCTTAACACTTAAATAAGCATGATCACATCAAACTCTAATTTGCTATACCAACAAGGGCATTGATATGGCATGCCAAGTGCTACAGTAATAGCGGATTAGGATACAAGTTTCCTTGCAATCTCTACTTGCAATAGAAGGAAGAAAAGGAAACTCATTTTACTAACCTTGCAATCTCCACTTGACGTAGGAAAAAGATTTACTACACAGAGAAAATATTTTTCATGATTGGTGTTATTAGCTTATACTGGACTGCTGGAGATAAAAACACTATCAATACATAGCAAATTAAATAAAGTTTCTACTACTGGACCCATCGATTCTCATTTTAGTAACCTTGCAATACAAGGATTAGGATACAGTAATAGCGGATTAGGATACAAGTTTCCTTCCAATCTCTACTTGCAATAGAAGGAAGAAAAGGAAACTCATTTTACTAACCTTGCAATCTCCACTTGACGTAGGAAAAGATTTACTACACGGAAATATTTTTCATGATTGGTGTTATTAGCTTATACTGGACTGCTGGAGATAAAACACTATCAATACGTAGCAAATTAAATAAAGTTTCTACTACTGGACCCATCGATTCTCATTTTAGTAACCTTGCAATCTCTACTTGACATAGGAAAAGATTTACTCCATGGGAAAATATTTTTCATGCTTGGTGGTATTAGCTTATACTGGTCTGCCGGAGATAAACACACCATCAATACATAGCAAATTAAAGAAGGTTCTACTACTAGACCCATTGATCCTTTTCACTTTAACCTAGAATATATACAAGAAACATAGTGAATGACCACAATTTTGTCAGATCAGATAAATGTGCCTAGTTAGGCAAATTGGAAGCAAGCAAATGCTAGAGGCAGTGCTAAAAGCTATATTTCCAGATGATCAAGCATATTAAGTGGACATGTGAAATTTCATTATATTTAGAAGAAAAGAAAACAAAGATGACAAATAAGACCTATTTACTCTGCTCAATTAGTACCTGGACAGGGCATGATCTCGATGACTGCGAGGGTGACTGCAAAGCAATGTACTGTAAGATTTCAAAAACCTTGTCTGGCCATAGCTTGCAGCCTTTTGCCAATAAAGGACAACAATATCCCCAGCTCTCGTTCTAAGCTCAAGCAAGTTACGATCTATTTCATTCTCATGCTTTGCAACATATGGCTGAAGGAAAGTTTCATAGACATATGTAGTTCCCTGTCATAAATTCATTAATTAAAAAAATTATAACTACAGATGAGATAACATGCTATAACCCGAGAAGGCATAGATTTTACCTTTGTTTTTGGGTACCAAAGATATATAAAGAATGCCAGCTTTGCCTCATTGTACATTGGTAACCTTCAAGAAAGTAGATAAGGTCCCAAGTTGTAACAAGAAAAGGTGAATAAATGTAAAGAAAGCATGCTGTGGAGCCCAACTTTCCAAATCACTGAGCTACCTTACCATGAATAAAAGATTCTCCAACCCTCTCAAAGACGGTCAGTGCAGCAACTAAAATCCTAGAAAATGTATTAAAATCAAAAAGTCTTCTTTTAGTCCCACAAGTGACCAGAGATTTGAAAATAAAATCCTTCCCCCGACAAGCAACAAGAACATACCAATACTGACACCAGAATCTCAGCTGTTCAACCTCTGGCTTGTTCAACTCCACCGTTTTGAAGCATTCATAGGCCGGATAGGCATAGCCAAGGACCAATCTACAGACAGAAACGCTCAAGTTCAAATCTAAATTCACATTCTTGAAAAAAGATTTCAGAAACAAGAAACATGAAACGAAGATCGATTCCAATGTAATGTAAAAGCTAAAAACCAAACTAATTCATGTCAGAATTACTAACGCCAAGGCTCTTGTAACAAAACTTCCCATCATCTTGATCCACCAAACATGTAGAAAGTTACGGCCACTCCTTCAGCCCCTACGGCAACACCAAGCACAAGAAGTCAAGGAAATGAAAACAGACAGCATAATTATATCAACAAGAAGTGATTACTGTTCCGTGATTCTTAGATCCCTTGAAATGTGTGTGCACGTCCGTAGCAGAAAATTAACAAAAGTTTATTGGAGACCAAGAAAACGGAGTGTAACAAAAATAGGGCAAGAAAACCGCAGAAAAAAAAGAATGGCGCACAGGAAAACCCTGGGTTTAAAGATCTGGCTGAAATCAACTCCACATATTTCCGCATTGCAGAATATGAGCCGAAATCCCACCCATTTCCATCGCAAAGAACAAAAAGAAACCCTTAAACCGATCACGAAAACAAATAAAGTACCAGTACAGAGGCCATCAAAGAACCCTTATTGGTGCGAAAATCCGAGAAGAAGCGCAACATCATGCTGATTTAAGGCGACGAAGCCGACATAGGAAGAGAAGAGGAAAGAGGGTAAATATCGATACCTTTCCGAGATCAGCCGCTAGAGAGAAAGAGGGAGACAAGATCCTTCTACCGAGACGATAACGATAAAAGAAGGGACAGAGGAGGAAAAGGGAGTAGATCTCGCCAAGCCTTCAACGGTACGAAATTGAGCGAGCGAGAGCCCTTTTACCGTGCACCCGCTCTTCCTTTTGAGGGAGTGAGAGAAGGAACGGCGAGGGAGAGAGAGAGAGAGAGAGATCGATCGGCGCCTCCCGGCTCCGCCCCACCCGGCCGGCTCGATTTGAATTGGTACCTCGTTCCCTCATTTGGGCGTGTCGCATCTCTGTGACTGGTGGATCGGCGGTTCATCTTAACGTCCTACGTGGATGACTACGTCGGCGCTTGCGGTTGAGCGAGTGGATAAACAACGGCCGTCTGGAGGTACAGGATGTGTTTTGGAGATTGGATAAATGCCGTTTGATTGATGGATCTCAGATCGGCGGTCATGACGGTTTTTCACCGTGCAGGTGGACCCAGGGTGACGTTTGCTCGTGATAACGTTGCGGTCGCCTCGCAAGGGACGCTCCCCGAACCGTTGTGATACGAATTTAATGCTGATGACCGCCAGCCATTCTCGCGGAAAAAATTATAAACAATCACGAAAAAATGATGATATTTTTTCTTTTATTATTTCACATCAGCGCCTAACCAAATAAATTTTTTTTTTTAAACAGTGAAGCCAAAGACTGTTTATTAAAATAAACTGAGAAAGATACAACGAAGAGTAGCTAATTACGCAATAGTAGAAATAAGAAGACCAAAATCTCCTGCAATCAAACATAAGCAGGACAATGGACAAGTAGAAGAAAAAAAAAAATTTCTATGAACAGATAAAGCCACGGTGTAAAGATCAAGTTGTGAGAACCATAATCTGTAAGTGATAATGTAATAGATAGTAGACGTTGATAATAGCTTCGAAAACTAGAAGAGCTTGATAGTCCAAAATAGGTTTTATAGTTTTTTAAGTTGAATACAGATGTGGAATAGCGGCCAAAATTTGGAGTAGTACCATGAATATAGATTGAAGAGATAGCTACCTTTGTGAATTATGATGTACAGTAAATATCTGGATGATGAAGCTGCAATATAGATTGAAGAGATAGCTATTTCTGTGGATTGTGATGTACAGCAAATATTTGGATGATGAAGCCATAAGCAAAGCAATTATATCCTGATTCTCCAACAGCAGTAAGGGCAAAGAAATAATGATGAAGCCAGTACTTTGTAGATATAATGAGTGATTGTGAGGTGCATCTGAATGGATAAATTATTTTGCATGTAACATGCACAAATAAGAGTTGTTATCATATCATATGTAGTCATGTGCATAAGCAATATTCATCTATCTGTCATTATCATATTCAGCAATTATGCATCTATTAGTTTATTACATAGCAAAGGTGTCTTTAAATGTTACATATAGTACTATTTTTAGAGTTAAAATTTTAATTTCAGATTTTAAATATTAAAATATTTTAAAAAATTTGTGAATATATTTATTTAGAAATGATATAACTGAAATAACAATATATTATGACAGAAAATAATTGAAAACAACGAAAAATATTAGCCATCATATTTAACCTCCATATATATGATGAGAGGTACTCAAAATCATTATGACAATCATTAAAATGATTATCAACTATTATTTGAAACCATGTTTGACCGCATGAGGCTATCATAAAAAGCAGTGTGATCACTTTGTAATGTTATTCTTTCATCAAAAATTTTATAGTGTTATTAGTCACTTTTGTTGATTCTTGATCTTGTTCTCTCAAAATTTCTGTTACTAAAATTCTTGGTTTTCCTATCTTTTTATTATTTTTTCCACATGGCTGCTAGACTATCCTTTGGACTAAGAGTACCATCATATCTCCCATAATATCAAAGGAAGTTTTTTGATAATTAATGATTGAACCACGATCACATCTATATAATACATGAAAGGAGAGTTTAGAACTCTCTAATGGTGATACATATCACTATCCTAGAGGGGACACATGTCATCATCTTAGATTCTTAACCTCCTCTTTCATGATGTGCTATAGAATCCATTGGAAGGACCAGGAAAAAATAAAAGTTAAATAATAAAATATCTTATTTGTTACAGTTTGCCAAAGAGGCTAGTAGAAAAGTCAATAGGAGAGGGAAGAAAACCTAGGAATAGAAAGTTAAAAGAAACATACAAAAAAGATTAGGGTACGCAACAGTTGATGCTACTGGATGGGAGAGGAAAGAAAAAATATCCTTCTCATCTCAGACCACCATGTTAGCGATGTCCTTTATGTATACTACCGAATCAGCATCTATATCAGGCTCCATATCTTACCTGTGAGGAAAAGAAAAAAAAAGGAAAAGAAGGCCACATAGACTTGGAAGGAATGTAGCATAAGCATATCTTATCTCTTAATTAAGAGATAAAATGTTAGAGAAAACAAATCTCAGAGACTTTAAATAGAAGGATAAGGCTTTTGAAAATAAAATAAAAATATAGATGGGAGAAATGGATTGTCTTATCAGTTGTTTTCTTGAATCATGCTGTATGTATATGGGAGAGTTCAGAGGATGATTTAAAAATCAAAAGTATTGATGCTAGGAGGACTCACTTGGAAAGATAAGGTCGATAATATCCTTTCTTATTCTTTTTTCCTAGCTAGTTACTGTTTTTATCAGTTTGTTAGAGAATTCAAAGGACCAATAAAGGTGGTGTTCTAAACTCAATGGAGAAAGGTAGGGTTAGTAGTATTTTTTGTTGTTGATTTTTATTTTTATTTTCTAATTGTTATTTTCTACTATATCATCAATTTGTTGGAGAAGAAAGTGAGAGATCTGAGTCATAAAAGGTGAGTTTTGGATTTTTTTTTATTGATTTATTATTCATTTACTGTGATTTGTATTCCCTCATCAATTTAGTGAAAAACTGTTGGCAGAAATCCGACATCTTTTAGATTTTTTAGTTCATTATATGAGAAACCGTATTTGATTTCTCATTAGAAATGCAGGAGGGTTGCTGCTTGGATTTGGATAGCTTTTCACTCCTTCATTTACAAATATCATTTGAGGGAGGAAGGGACAAAGAATTGTTGTCTTTGTTTGGTAGCACTTGACAGTGCTCATAAAAAGAAAAAAACTATTTTATGGAAAAAAAGGTATGGCATGGTTGCTGTTGAGATTCAGCGCTTTCCGGTGCTCAAAATGATAAAGAAGAAGCTATGTAAGGAAGAAATGTCACGATTAAGAGATTGGATGAGGAATTAGTGAATACGAAGAAGCTAGGGTGTTGGATTAGTGGTTCGGGTAACGAGTTAGAAGAAATGCATGTGGGTTAATAAGCAAAGAAATCGGATTATTGGGTTCCGACTTAATGGGTCCATGGACTAAGGTTGCTAGGCATTGGATTAATGGGTTGGCGAATCCATCATTATTAGATCTGGTTTATCGAGTTGGTGGGTGCAATAACTAGATCATGGGTAGTTGGATTAATGGGTCATGGAGGCACATTAGTTCTATCCTAGTCGAGGTCCGGTTTGGATTAGGTTAGAAGGTGAAAAGAAGATTAGGGTTATATCGGATGGGAAGATAAATAAAGAAAGAAGAAAAATGATAAGTAACAAATATGAAGAAGGTTAGAAATAATATATTGTGAAGGTGAAATTTACGCTAAGGGCCCATTCTTTATAGGTAAATATCATGAAAAAGTTGATCAACTTTTTCATTGACCAACTTATCCATATTCTCATATTTTTTAAGATGGATTAAGTTATTTTTTTCATAGATAGTATTTACTCATAAAGTGAGAAAAAAATTTATCTACTTAGGGGTAGCTAAATTATTTTTTGTTAGCCAGTAAAGTAGGTATTTAATTTTATCCTAAAATATCTTATCCTCATTTTCAATGCCTCCATCATTTCATATCCAATAACTTGGTCATCCTTTTTTTCAACCTAAAAAATTAAGCATAAAGGGTATTATAGGAAATATGCATAAAACTTAGCAACTTACCCAAAAAAATAATAATGTAAAAGAACATGGATAATAGATTTTGAAATCATTTTTTCATGTGTAAATGAACATGGATAAATTATTTTCTTTCTAAATATTTTTAAAAAATATTAATCTAAAAAAATATAAATTCTAAATAAATTTTTATCCACAAAAAAAGAGAATCCTAAATGGATTCAGCTGGAGGTAAGGGTGCAGGCATCGATCGAAGTAGAGTATAGAGTGATCGATCCAAAGTGAGGATGGAGGAACCACTTAGAGAGTAGTCATTATGATGTCTGGTTGTAATATAATAGGGATGAGTAGTCTCAAGACTTCTTAGAGGGAGGAGTGGCCAACCTTAGGGACAGCATTCTTTGATGCACTATCTCTAGAGAGGAAATGAACAAGGAAAAAGGAGACCAATGGTTTTGCTTTGGTGCCGTCTTCTCTTTTACAGAGAGCTGATAGCACCACCATCAAAGAAAAACTTTATATGAGGTAATATAACATCAATTAACTAATGTACTTTTGCAGCAATAGTTGTTTCATTTTCCTACAATATACCAATATTTTTTGAAATATCGATGTAACATCTGTTTTCAATGTTCAGTACAAGTGAGGAAAAATATTTGAAAAAATTAACTTCTATGCGAGTTTTCTTAATCAAATTGTATATTCCATGTTCTTTAATTAGGAGAAAAGTTCAAGAACATTTGGTCTTTTATCTCCATATTTTAATCAAGCTCGCTGCATAGCATAGGTCTCTTGCTAGTTGTTTGATGAAAGGTAGGACTTAATGCTAGGGTTTATTATTGTATAGGTGATTACCTTTAGTTACTACTCAACTTCAGGATCGAATTGAGATCGATAGGGACGAAGGGGAACTAAGGTCAATATGATAGTTGATGCTCCTTGGTTGGCTACAAAGCCTAAAAGAAGTCCTTTTGTTGGAGTTCTTCCATAGGACCCCTCTGATACTCAAGTAAATTGAAATTCAGAAAACAATAAAGAAAAAGAGTGGGATAGTGAAAGAGAATGATCGACTGGGCCTTGAGAGACTTTCGAAAATAAAAGTTATCTGATGGTCCTCTATGTCCCTCTATTTATAGAGGAAGATTGGCAGCTATTTCCACATAATAATATTTGTAGTAACTGCACACAACTACTAATTCGTGACTTAAATAGGCTACAACAGCTAGTTATATCTTCCGATGGTCTTCAGCTTCTTAACTATGCAATGATGGTCGCAAGCGATTGCCGATATTTGTGAGCTGGTATGATCATGATTTTAAGTCATTTACATCTGAGGGCAAAGGTCGATCCTGCCAAGCTTGTCCATTTTGGACCATATTAAGATTAGCTGGAATATTCTCCATATCACTATTTTTTGACAAATCGGATGGTTTATATTACTAAAAAAAAAATTATGAGAATTAGAAATAAAATATCTCTAAATTGAACGATAAAAGTATCCAAAGTTGTCCAAGTTACAGATTCCATATGATGCACCACATACGAAGCCATCAAATCAATAGCACTTTTTATCGATAAATATATAGAATTGAAAAAGATAACATTAATTGCAAAAAAATTGTAAAAAATGATGGAGCCTATCCACACCAATATGTGAGTTTGAAAGCTATTTAATAATAATTATGTGAAGCTCGAAGTATATGAATAGCACGATACAATCTCTTTCACACTACCATAACTCTACCATCTGGATCATAGTATCGTAAAATCGTAAAGAGTAACAGCACCGGTCACTATAAATGAATCGGTGCTGTCAAGAATAACAAAAGCCGCACCTCCCAATCCATTTTGCTCCATCATACTATCATCAAAATTAATCTTGAGAAAACAGAGGGACGGTGACTCCCAAGAAAAATATATTACTTAAGAAAATGCTGAAGTTGACAGCTACAAATTGCTCCCATCGTCAAAGATATCTTGACAATAGGCTCATAAAATTTTTGGGCTTGAATTGAAGCTTGTAAAAGGATCAACTCGCACTCTGTCTAATGTTTTGAAAAATGCATCCTTATCACCTTTCATTGAGCATGGAGAGCAACACAGTAATGCCTCTATGTACCCGTAAGGGAGCAGTTGTTGCTCAACGACCTACCTCATCCTCTCTCTTTCATATTCCGTTGGTGCATCCTCTTCTCTCCCCTTTCGGGATATGCCAAGAGCATCCACCGCCGGTTAACTGGTCGCTTTATCCTCTATTTTCCTCGTCCTGTTAGTGCCGCTTTACCTAACTCCCCCACAGCCCCTTGCCATGCTTGGGTCAATCCCCAGGCTTGGCTCTTAAATAGCAACCCTGGCTCAGACTTAATATTCTAGGCCCAAATCTGGACCGGCCTAGGCTTAGGCAGAAGTTTAAGCTATAGATATTATACTTAGGCCAGGCCCAGACCCAAGTCAGTGCTCAAGTCTAACGCTTGTTATCCAACTCGAACTCGTCGGCCCCACATCATCTTAGGAACGTGCCTCCCACCTCTCCAGTGAATGCACTCTTTTGCGGTAACACACACTTCGTATCCATCATTCAACTAATGATGAAAAATAAATGCACAAACTAAAACTAAATATATATTAAAAATTATATTGCTCTATTCTTAAAAAAATATTATTCATATTAGTCATTCAAATTAATTATTAAATCCATCATCATAAATCATATCGTGAATAAGAGAATGCGTCACTGCACATGCCAATCTTTTGATATCCAATCTCGTAGGAGCCTGCTGCAATTCTCTAAAATAATCAATTTAGTTCATGTAACTAAATGGACTTCCTATTCCATTTAGTTGCTTATTCGATTGAAGCCTATTTGGTCTAGTAATCTAATAAATCGAATTAAATCTTTTCATATAGGTTTATCCGTTGGATTTAGATTTAGATTTTTACAATTAATTTAAATTGATTCGGTTTAAAAATATCTCTAAACCAACTGGATCCTTGAACAACCCCAATGTTTGTTGAGATGCCACAGCGTATCCCTCCGATCCTAACATATCACAACGCCAGTTGTGTCTCATGAACTTTTCTTGGGTTCCAAGTTTGGCCCGCGTAGCGTTATTCTGACGGTAATCATATACCAAACCGTAATGCCGGCAAGATCGAGGTATGTAAAAGCTAGTTGACCGAGATACTCAAACACCTAACATTGAATAAAGGAAGCGGGAG
>KE504936.1:583037-594748 GCA_000441515.1 Elaeis oleifera
TAAGAGGGTTGGGGAAGGAGAAGGCAACGGAGGATCAACGCCTTCCTCTCGAAGAAATTACTGCAAGGTACTTTCCCCGATTCAATTGCCTCGAATCTCTTTCGCCCAATTGTTTCCTCGTTCTTCCTATTCGGAATCGGAATATTGGGTCACCGTTAGGGTTAGGGTTTTTGAATAGTTTTGGCCAGTCCATGCTGTTTCCTGTGTTTCTCTGAACATCGTGTTATTTATTTGGGAGTCGATATATTTTTATGTCGCTGAATCCTCTAAAAGTGCGGTCTTGTTTTTTTCCCCTGCCGGAGTTTCTTCAATTATTTACCTCGCTGCTGTTTATATTGTGGTATAGTTAGCTGTTATTTTCATCATTTATGCATTATGCTGGGGTATTGAACTGAGTGCTATTTCTTTTACCATTGTTGATCCCACTGAGATCAGATATGAGATATTTAGTTGGTTGATATTGAACCATATAATTGCTTTTTTGAATCTAACCATAACAGAGCCAAGTTTTTTTTTTTTGGTGAACAACAAGAAAGAATGAATTAAAAAAGGACGAATCTTTATAACTGGAACACATCCTCCTGTTGTTTGCAGGTGTTATTACTAGTTAATTCGGTTCTTACATGTGGAAATACATTCACTTGACTGTTTTGTTGAAAAAAGGAGCAGAAAAAGAACCTGTTAGGGTTCCTATAGGTAGCCAGGAGCTTTATGCACCTAGCACATATGTTCCTATTTGTATTGGTTTAAGTTTTGAAGCAAATATCTCACTGTCCGATATGTTGTTAGGTTTATATTGAAAAATCTTGGGGATGAATGTTGCTATTACTAGAATGGCTGCCTAATGGAATTAGAACAAGGGCAAAAGCCTTTAAAGCCTATCTTGTGCTGGCTGGCCTAGGTCACCAGCTACACAAAGGTTACTAGACAGCCAATTGACAAGAGAGATCCACCATACGGAAGGTTGCTTGATACAATTGGAATACAAAATTCCATAAATTGACAAATCAAGGGTTAGGCTATGAATGGGCATGGCCAACTCAAGGCTTTTTGAGGGCTGCATCTAGCCGAACCATGGGATATATGAGTTTGGGTTTAGGCCTGCTAGACTTGGACCTAACATTTCAGTTGAAAGGATTTCAGGCAAAATTTGTACAACCTTTGGTCTTTTTCAAGTTTGGTTTAGTTGAGATCAAACATACATATGATCATGCATGCATACATATATACATACATGCTAAAAATGTTGCATCACAAAAGTCATCATAACCAACCATTGCATATATGAAGGTCGGCCAATGTACAAAGTCTACTTTGCCATAAAATCCTTGTTAAATTTCTTAATCTCTGCAGCCATAATCTTGATGCTATTAAAGTAAGTCAAAGTCAAGGCCCATTCCCTGCATTTATCATTAATCCTGGCTGAATGTCTGTTCCTCCTAGACCTTTCTTCTCCTGTAAGAACCTAGATGGATGGAGACTAAAGTAGCGGCTTTGCTTCCAATTTGTCAACCTATGAGATAGTTCCTTATATCGGCCTAACAAATTAATGTCAATTTTGGAGTAACAACCAAGCCAAAGGGAGGTAAAAGCAAAAGTGCAAAAATGTAATAGGATTTCTCAGTCCTTAAGGGAGTTTATGAGTTGCTTTCCTAAAGGAGTTAGGACTTTGGTGGTAACTTTCAACTTTAGGTTGCAAATTGGATGGATGGAGGAGCATAATTCACCCTTCTGACTAAGAGAAACTTATTTTGATCCATACCTGTGGTGCACCAAATCCTTAAATTGGTCTGAAACTAATCATGGGCTTCCCGCTACGAAAGGGAACCTGGGAAACCCATTAAGAAACCCTTACTGTAACTATCAAGCCTCATCCTAACTATTTAAGGTCAGCTTAGTAAATCCTTCTCCTCCATTCATTTCTTTGAAGGACTACATGCATTGTCATTAAAGGGCTGTTTGATTGCTAATTTCATAAAATCTAGTTATCTGAATACCTAAATAATAAATTATTTTCTTATTTCTGAATGATCACTTTCTTCACAACAGGATCTACGATAAGTATCCAGACAATATTTTTGTAATTTGGTTTTATGAACCATAATGAACCAAATTTTTTGTAAAATGTTTAATGCAGTTTTTTTACTGTGGGCAGTTTTTTTGCATGACATCAGTTGTTGGAAGGGTGGAGGATGTAGTTTGTTTGGTAAAGTCAGTATGTTGACGAGGTCATTTGCATCAAATGGACTGGTGTTGCTTATTTGGAGAAGTTGCTACTTAATTTGGGATAAATATCTTTTAAATGGAAATCTTTTTCTTATGGACAACAAAATATCTAAAATTTTGTGGCATCTTCATTTAAGGGAGATAATGTGGACAAGTATGGACGAAATTCTTGAGCAGTCTGTGCAGGAATTTAGAAATTGGAAGATTCCATGGTTGCAGATTGACTTCTCCACAGGATAACAAGGCTGCTTTAGTCTATAGACTAACAGGAAACATTCTAAATAGTTTTTCCTGTTCAAAGCAAGCTCCAGAGGTGCATGAATATTTCTGAGCGTTACTTGAGTGGAGTTGTAGATTTTTTCTGGGGATTAAGATCTTAGTGTTTAACATTTGTATCCAGTTGGCATTGTAATCTAACTCATTAATCTGTCTTTCTCTGCCATATTAATTTTAAGATTATGTTTATGTCTCTACTATTTGTCTGTCAAACACAACCAGCAAGCCCGGCACATTACTCTTTATCTAGTGTTACTAAGATTTGTCACTTTTTACTATAAAATATGAAAAGAAATGATAAAAATAGTACAGTTCTGATCTCCTCTCTTTTATTTGTTGTCTAATATTTTTCTCTTAAACAGAAAATCTTGTATCGTCTGTTAGTATCACAGACATAAAGAGGTCATGGAGGACTGTAAGGAAGGTGAGTCATTGAATTTTAAGTCTCACCTCAGTCAAACAAACAATGTCTGTAGGCATGAGTTGGAGTGCCAGCAATCTCAAATTGAGGCATTACAAGAAAGGCTTATGGAGGTAAAGGCTAGCATTAAATGTTCTGAAGACAAAGCAAAGAGGGAGTTGGAACACCTTTGGCGTAATGGCAACGTAGCTGCCACATTACTGACTTACCTGAAGTCAAAAGCAAGAATTATGGCTAATCCACATCTGGCCCATGTTTCGTGTGGGATCAAGCATCAGGAGGGGTGGGACTGGTTGACAAACATGGCATACCACTATGTGACTGGTCTAAGGATGTTGATCTTTCTTTATTTGAAAGTTCAGAGGAGGAAGTACTACAGGCAAGTGGCAATGAGCCTGGAACTATTGATGCAACTGATGGAGCATACATTGATAAAATACTAAAGTCAGTGAACATGGTAGCTGATGTTATGGAGTCTCTAGTCAAGAGGGTCATTATGGCAGAAACTGAAGCTGCCATTGAAAAAGAGAAAGTTAATCTAGGCACGGAAGAAATTAGAAAGAAGACACTCCAAATTGATAGCATGTCTGCAAAAGTTGAAGAGATGGAAAGATTTGCACGGGGTGCAAATGACATTTGAATGAAATGCGGCAAAAAGTTGAAGATATGGTGCAGGAAATATCTAGACAACGACAGCGAGCTGCAGAAAATGAACAAGAACTTTGCCATGTAAAGCAAGATTTTGAGGCATTGAAATCCTATGTTAGCAGTCTCATCAGTGTGAGAGAAACCCTTATTTCCTCAGAAAAACAATTTCAAACAATGGAAAAGCTTTTTGAAAGGTATCATCCTATTACTTGGCTTAGCTACTTGTGAATTAACTGCAAATGCTGTGATTTTCATTGGAATGAAATCCATATTTGGCTGAGCATATGCTTATCGTTATTTCCCCCTATTATGCCCTTGTGTTCTCTTGCTTTATGATGCTTTTTTTCCTCCTTTCTACATTCTTTAGATGAAGATTGACTTTAGCACTACCGTTATAGTGTGGCAGCCTAATTTGGATCTGATAATGGTCTACAATATATAATCTCTTAAATTTGCATGACCCACATACATAACATTTGTCAGTTACAAAAGGAGTCTTGCTATCTGCTATTACACCTTTCATGTTTCTTCTTTTGATTCACCTTCAACTTCAATGTGTCCTTGAAGTAAATTGTTTTGCATGTAAAGCCAGGATTGCTTCTTTGGGTTACCACTTGCTCTTGATTTTGAGATTGGTTTGAAGTTGATTAAATTTGTATAGAGACCAAATTAAATTGATTTTCTATGATCTGAATATCACTGGGATTGGTTAAAATGGTATGTTACTTTGAAACAATGTGATTGCATTAATTGCCAAGAAATTGCAAAATGGCATGCTTATAAATTACTCACTATCTAAACATGGAGCCTTCTTTGGTTACCATAGGATGTCTTCCAAGAATTAGTAGTTACAGCATTCTTGCTATTCCAGGATAATAGCAAACCAATGTCTTTTAGCTAGTGCAAGTTTGACTAAGTGTTAATAGTAGTGGTGTCGTGCTGTTTGTTTAACAATCATCTGGTTTTTCTTATGAAACTCATGGTGTTTGTTTATAATAATGAATGCGAGCGTGTCATTTAGTCATTTGAGAAACATTAAAAAGCATGGTAACTGAAACTTGAGGAGAAGTATTGGAGTTGATGGAATTCCCATTCTGGTATAAAGTCAAATATGTAGAATCTTAAAAGAACTCACATGCTACCATTTGTAAAAACCATTTCAGTGGATTCATTGATATACAAAATGCATTGATTCATAAAATAATGTAAAATACTTATGAAATACTTTTTTTAAAAAATTTTGAGAGAGAGATCAAGCTTGGATAGAAGTCCATTCAAAACCTTATGAGACAAACATCAAAAATGCATGTGTTTTTTTTTGCACAGAGGTCTGTGGGTCACTGAATCTTCTTAGACCCCATCTCGTAGTTGAAATGGATCAGAAATCAAGACCACCACTGAAAAGGTGAATTGACAATGTGATGCTACTGGTAGGTTGTATTGGATTAGAGAGTATAAGAGCCTATCAGAGAATATAATGTCACCATGATGTCATGTCCAAAAGCTTAGCTGAGATGATGGTTGAAGATGCATGGCCACAAAAGAAAGCATGGGCAGGAGGAAGCAATTAACTTCTGTAAGGATAAGTCACAAAGGTTTCATTTTGCTGACATGGCAACTTCGTGGAAAAGATCCTAGGAAAAGTATAAGCAACAACTTAAGAATCTCCAACATTGCTAATATACAATTGTAGGCTTATGAGGTTGGTGATGCAAGACTGCAATAGGATAGGGCCAATTTCTAATTTGAACTCACTTGCAATAATCAAGTTTGGGCAAGCGCTTTTCATAATTAGGTTGGGCTGGGGTTTCAGACTCAAAATGGATAGATCATGTGTTGGACAAGCCCTAAAACCAACCTAGGCCCTAAGGGTAGTAGTAATAGTGCGATGGTTATACCTAGGCATTTTAGGCTTGGCCTACCTGACCTGATTTGGGTGACTTGGGTATGGGTTTTTGGCCCATCAGATTAGGTCGAGCCCAAGGTTTTAGTCCTGATAATTTTTGAGCCAAGACTGGGTTGAGCAACAACAACATTAGCTTGACCAAGGCTGACTCATGATTTACATAAATATAATGCATATATTTATGCAATATTATATGTCAGAAGCATACATTATATTTGTAAATTTGTTAAAAAAATAAAACACAAAATCATGTCCACTGCCTCTTTTATTATCCGGAGAAAACCATTGTCCCCTTTCTTGTCTCTGGCATCCCACCTCCATGCCTCCAAACCTCTCTCTTTCCCTCCCTCACCTCCACCAAGTGATAACAGTTGTTCCAATATGATTGATCCTGTGGTTCTATTTTTGGTTTATCAACTTGTATCTGGATCTGGGCACTACAGGTTTTATTGATGCAACTTGTGTTATGAATAATTATCTCAAAACAACCGATGGCTGTGATCAAGGCCAGTGATGGTCAAGCCATCCAAGTGTGGGTCCGATCTAATGATGATTATTGAAACCCAACCTAAATCTACTTGAGCTTAAATAAGCTCTGCTGCCATTTGATGGTGCATGATATTTCGTATAACCCTGGTGTTAATTAGGGGGTGGGATGGTGGGGCTACCAATACATGACCCATATGCAATTGTCTATAAGCATCCAACTAGATTTTCTCTTCCATCCTATTGCCCATTCCCACCATTGATGTTTTACTTCACCTTAAATGTCATTCCTATCTATCTCTGTATCCCAATGAGAGAGGGAAAGAAAAAGAGAGGGAGGCAGAGTGGACTCCATCAAACACTTACCTTTTCCCATGAACTTTCCCATAATAAATGCTGATCTACATTTGCTTCATTTTTACCTAGCAAATAAAATCCAATGGCCTCGCTATGTATGCATGCATGCGAGAGATAGGGACTAGTCTCTAGACACATCTACTAATCCAGCCCATCTCTTCAAATGTCTCATATCCATCACTCTATCTGCCTCTCTACTACCTAAAGGCGAGCCCCTTCAAGCGTTCATCATATCCATCATTCTATCCTCCTCTCTACTGCCTTAAGGTGAATCCCTTCATCTTGTAGACCTATAGGCTCTCTTTGTCACAAGCTGAGCCTGGACCTTCTTAGAGTCCATTGGCTCTTTTCTTGGAGCCTGTTAATTTTCTCTTCCTCACAAGCTGAGGATCAAATTTCCTGACAGCACATCGACTACATGTGGGACCATGCTTGTTGGCTTTGATCAAGTTTTGCTGCTGGCTCTTGTTGAGATGAACTGAGTTGCTCAAGTGGGATGCTATGTTGGAGTATGTTTTCTCCCATTTTCATTAAAAGTCCATTAGCTATCCTTGTGTCCTAGTATGTGTTTTCTCTCTTTATTGTGGTTCTAACATCGCTCATCATGCTGACTGAAGTGTCACCAAACCACTGGCTATGCCTACTACAGCTTTGTTCAATAGTATGATCATGGTGTCGAGAATTTTATGATGATACAACATTAGAAGGAGATAAATATGTAAACCAAAAGAAATTTAGTCCTTTTGTAATTTTTTTTACAAGTTATATATACATGAAACATTTATGCTGGAGCCTAGGAGCGCCCTTATTTTTAATCCTTGAGTTTCTTGCCATATCTTATGAATTGCTGCACAAATTCGGTCTTTGTTTGTATTGGTCCTTGGATGGTCATCTGCAAGTATTTAATAAACATCCTTCAAAGTTTTAAATGTCTTTATATCTAAACTTTGGTTTCTGCAGAAAATATCATGTTGGTGTTAATTGTGATCTTTTATAGGTTAATCGCCAAGACTACTCGCCTAGAGGCAGCGAAAGTGCAAAAGGAGGCTGAGGTTCAGAAGCTTATGGAAGAGAATGTCAGGTTAACTGCTGTGCTTGATAAGAAGGAAGCACAACTTCTGGCTATGAATGAACAGATGAAGTTCATGGCATTGAACAATCCTGGCATGTAGTTCATGATTTACCATCAGAATTTTCACCACAGGTTGTCCTAAATGGTGATAGTAACATGCTATTTATTATCATTCTGTGAATTACATATGCTAACAACTCTATTATTGGAGATGGCATATGGATGTTGAGACCACAAAGTTTGCTAGAGGTGGGGCAATTTGTATCGAGTCACGAACTGTGATCTTTAGTACGGCTGTTCACGAGATTGTGCATTGTCAACAGTGCCGCCTATCAATTATGCCTATCAATTCGTCCTTACTATTTAAACCATAATTCCGACTATAGATTGGTTGTTTATCATTTATCTTATGTGGATGTGATTTTGTACAGGAAATCATGGAGGAAGAAGGGATGGCTGACCAGAAAGATAGGTGGTATGCTTATAAAGCACAAACCTTTGATCCTATCTTGTATATGTCCTGTCATGCTCATCTGGACCTCCAATATGTTATAAATCAATCCTACAATATATTGGTTCATGGTCAACTATCGACAAGAACTTTCTTAGAAATAAACATGTTGATATCTTGTATGATCCAATAAGTTTCAAGTTCGCCACTCACCAGCACTGGCTGGCAGTTCTACTTATCTGCTATGGTGTATGCCTTAGGCTGATCATGTGCTGAACATGTCACCATAAGGGCATTTTGCTGTACTTTTCCATAGACTCTATCACTCCAGCTGGTAGTTTACATCATGTATATTATTGAATTCTTCACGAAACCTGGTCCTCCCTAACCAGAGAACAGTTCCTTGATAGCGGAATTCTTCTGGCCGTGCTACACTTGCTTCGTGATCTTGCATACTCATTCCACAGCCGCCGCCCATCAAATTTTTATTTACCTCTTCATCTTTATTTGAGAAATATGCATTAATTCAGTTGTCAATGCACCACATAATATACTATCATTTTAGTAGAATCATGCATAAATATATTATGGCATGCTGAAGATCCTGATGATCAATCACCTGAGTGTACAAATGCTCAGTCGTGCTTGAACTCTCTCATTGTGGTTTGCTTAATGCCACAGCAATGGAGTGCTCCATTGCATTGTGAACGTTAATCAATTATGTCCATCGGAGTAGAATGGGGTCCATGACATTGCATCATCTCAGGTTCTCTCTTAGAGGGCCTAGCGTTTGGAATCACAAACCTGCTGAATTGGATGCAGGGCAATTTGCTGTCTTTTAAGGATTAATCGGTCGAGAAAAAGTTGATAGCTCATATGGGCCAAGTTGAGCAGAGGCTAATTATGGGTCTCAAGGACAGTTAGGTTGGAGGCTCTTTTGGTCCTATTTTTGCTTTCCAGATTATTGCCAACTTGCTGAGTTTTTTGTGCATTACCCAGAGATCCCTTGCATATCCGAATAATCTTCAGAGATTCAGTGTTTAAGCGTTTATAACTTTTCAAGGGACTCAAATTCCTGCAACAGTAGGATTAACTGTGATTCAGCCTAATTTTGGCAATTCGATTGATGATAATTAACTATTGAGGATCTAATTGTCCTTTGATTGAAAATCCAATCAATATTCAACCAATTTTTTCATGCTCTATTCTGAACCAATGGAGTACACAGTGAACCTGAACTGCTACTATTTATAAATTTTAGGCTTTAAAGACTTGGCGCACTCTGTTTCGATATGACAACATGCTGTCTGTTGAACTATTTGGATTACATGGCGGAAGGTTCTTCTGAGGCAGTTTGTGACTGACATCATTCTGCTGTGAACTGTAAGTGCGTATAGCTCGATGCTTTGTTCAACTGATATTTCTGAACATTGCACTTCATCTGACTCCAACTAAAAACCCTATCATGTGCAAAGTGGCCAACTAGTCAGGCACCTTTCACGTTGCCACTATGATTTCCTCTCATCACATGATTCCTCTAGTAAATAGGAAAAGATCCATGATCCTTTACGGTCCATAGTTTGCAAAGTACCATGCAGCACTCGATAGCCGCCGTCATGAGAGAAGGCTATCGACAATGACACACCATGTATGGCATATAAAGTTGCTCTAACCATCCATCCCTAATGGTGGTCATTGAGTGCTGCACCACAGATGATCCATGCTCAATAGGAAATGGCCCGTTATTCTGTTTGTGATTAGTTTGAGGTCTGAAATTTTATTTTCTTGGATGTGAGTGTTCCCTCCACTTAGCTTTCTTCCAGTCAGGATGAGGGTCACTTACTATAGTTTTGAGTGCACGCATCATTGGTTGACCCTCTGAAACTCCCTTTCTTGCCTCATCCTCAAGGGACATTCTCCCATCATGCGTGACTCGTTTTGGTGAGATAAGTCAATTCTCAAATGGAAGCTTGGATTGTAGGTTTCTTTGAGTAGTGAAAGGACATTCACTCTCCTCCGTGAATGGTGCTTCTTTGGGCAGTGAAAGGACATTCATAGACTGTAGGACTAGAAGTCTAGAAGGTACAAAGATAATTTATCAAGGAAAAGGGCTTTCTAATGAAGTGGTATTGGAGTTCATGCTTTTCAAAAGGTTAGGGATACCTCCTCCATCGTGGTTGCAGAGCATGCACTTATCAAAGTAGTGTGACACTTTCTTCTGTGTTGACCCTTTTGCAAATTGAGAACATTCAGACCTTTCATCACAAGTACAGCGGAATGCTGCGGTTTTACCTGAAAACATAATGATTTATTGAATATTATCTTCACAGTTCCTGTGATGACTTTTCTTCATGGGGTCCTTCCATTACAAAGATGGCCTGAGAACTGTAGCCATGGTTAGCTAGCCCCATTTCCAGGGATTGGCTTTTACAAGTCCTTGGTCACCGTCCATTGTCATCAAAGGTCATGTTCTCGATCAGTGCTGGCTTACGATGGACGTTGAAGGAGCACCGAGAGACTTTCGATCAGTGCCAATAAGTGACCGAGGGCTTTCTGCATGTCAACAGGTCTCAGCAAGCACACGCATGCTAACGGAAGTTACTTTCCAAAGAAGCCAAGACTAGGCTTGGGTTTATAGGTGAGTGGCATGGCCATCAAGACTTGGATTCAAATATCTAAGCACATTTAGATGCCAACAGAAAAATGCACTTTCTTCGGATTTTCAGTCATTGGGCATTGCACAAGTTGTTACGTGGAGCTCTATGTGAGGTTAAGAAAGTGTTTGGTTGAGGAGAGTGGGGATCTGAAATCGGAATGAGAATGGATGACTCCCATTCCAATTCTTCGGTTGGAGGAATTTCATTCCGATTTCCAATTTATATGGAACTCAATCCTTACTCTTCTCCATGGATTCAAATTTTCATTCCAATTTCGATTTCGATTCTGATTCCGATTACGAATCAAACACTTCGGAAGATTTGACCATTCCAATTTCCATTCTGATTCCAATTTCTGTTGCGAACCAAGCAACTAAAAGTATACATCTTTTTGGCATTACGGGGGTGTTTGGTTCATAATTGAAATTGGAATGGGAATGAGAATCGGAATGGCTTGAAATTAAAATCGGAATGGTCAAATCTTTCAAAGCGTTTGGTTCGTGACTGGAATCGGAATCGGAACGAAAATTTGAATCTATAGAAGAGAGTAGGGATTGAGTTTTATATAAATTGAGCTATTTTCATTCCATCCTGGAATCAGAATTGGAATCGAAATGAAATTTTTCTCAACTAAATGATTGGAATAGGAGTATCTATTTCGATTCTAATTCGAGACCCCTACTCTTCCCAACTAAATACCTCCCGCAGGAGAAAAGCTACGGCTATGGATAAGTTATATGAGAGCTCAGGCCATGCACCATGAAGAAGTGGCAAAGCAGCAGGAGGGTGCTTTACTGATAAGCTTCTTTCACTGCCATATGATTCTAGGAAACGCTAGGAGAGGGAACAGCCATAGAACACTTTGTGAGACCCATTTGTAACCCCTCCTCTTTGTTGGGATTAACAATGTCTCCTCCCAAAAAGAGGTTCCCGAGTGTGCAAAAGGGAATCGTTGAGTTGACCTCTGACAAGTTCTCTTCTGTGTCTCTCCACCCTCCAACTTGCATCACGCATTCATTATCTTCCAATAAAACAATGTTCAGATATGGCTCTGTTCCTGGACTCTGGATATTGTTTTAACCATGTTTGCTCCAAAAGAGAGAACATGTCCACAAGCTAGACAGGGAACTCACGTGTTTTGGACATCTCCAGTGATAAAAGCATTGAGATTTACTGATCTTGCTATGGATAAAATGTATGTGTCACGCTCC
>KE504936.1:598348-609847 GCA_000441515.1 Elaeis oleifera
TTTTTTGTGGTTTGGGCTGGCTGATTTTGGCCGGGCCTGGGCTTGGGTCGGGCCATGACAGTATGTTTACCTTCCCTCAGTCGAGATGAACTTGTTTTACAGGTGGAACGAATAAGAAAGTCTTGCAGGGTCGTATTCGGGTCTTTGCTGGAAACATGGGAAGAGATAAGAGCTTCAAAGTTCAAGGATAATAATGGATGGGCTGATGTGCTCATATTGTCTGCTGATGTGCTCATATTGACAATATGAGCTACTTTTGTCCCTTAGTTGTTGACCTTTGGGCATATGGATAGGCACATGGACCAAATGCTCTTGCTCTTATGAGCTTTCTGTGGTCTTCTTGATGTAATGCCAAAAGGTTGAATGAACTTTGCTTCCACATGATGCAGCCCTGATCTTGTTGAAACTTTATCCAAAAGGAAACAGTCAACTACCACCAGTGAGTTTGGTAATTTAGACTAGTAAATTTTATTTGCTGGTTTTGTTGTTGGGTAACTGGGTTAGGCAGGAGTAGACTTTATCAGTTTGCTAGCTTAAATTATAGTGCTGTTGGGCTTAATGGGAGTCACAAGACATATGGGTTATTGAATAATATTATTTTTCTAGACTACTTGATCCTGGAAGTGATTTGACTTTGATATCTGATTCTCCTAAAATAGATAAGAGATGACCCCTCTCCTAGACTCTTTCCCTCTCTCTATATCTATGGTTTTAGGTAAATTGGCATATTCTATGTTGTGTTATCTTTAATGATTTTCAAAGTCTTTGTGTTAATTAATTAATTTCCACTTCCCTTGTTTGGCTGGGAAGTCTACTTGTTTTATTTATTTGTAAACTTCATGATCTAGATGTGTTTGTCTATTTTGTTTTTGTCCAGAATTACCATAAAATAGCAAGACATATCTATAGTTCCAAATAAGTCAGTTAAGATAAATTGAATTATAATTCTCATTTTTTAAATAGTTGGCACTTGACGAAACATTTTGCCATCATCGATCAACTTTAACAACAATTATGGCATTTAGAGATCATCTATTGTTCAAAGTCAACATTATGAGTTCAGAAGTGAGCTTAAGAACTATCGGCAATATGTAATTCAATAAGTCAATGGATCTCAAATCGTGTACGCAAGGCTGAAAAGAAGCTGATTGATGTTCCAAAGGTGAGGTTGCCTGATTGGCTTGTCTTGGTGTTTTAATTGGGAAGGTTGTAAGGAAGAAATGACCATTTTCTATAGTAATCGTCCCAGTACTGGTCCAATTGAACTTAAGGTTGGAAGCATGCGATTTTTTTTGTCTGATCATTGAACTCTTGCTATTATCATCCAAAAGAAGATTTTTGTTGCAACGGTGATATCATGTCAAACTTCTAACAATCTAATCAATCGAAAATCAGTGGGGCAGTGTGAGATATTATCACGAGAATCGGTGAAATATAAACATTCTCATTGGCTTGTGATAAATTTGACGTGGTATCACCATTGCAACCAAGTTTTTTTCGAGGTAACAGGGATTTGCCAACTAAACTTTAAAGCATCGTTGCTCTGGACAACCCACTGGTAGGGAGTATGTGTGAATAGGAGGTATTTCCACAGACGGTGCCAATATTGTGGTCATGGATCAAGGAGTTGAATGGCTCAGATGGTTGATTTTGATTTATGCCTCCACCTCTGCATATATGAGGTATTGTCCGTTTTGACTCATGACCATATTTAGGCTTCAGTGGGCTTTTAGGCTTCAATGGGCTTTAGAGTCTCACGGTTTTATCTTTTAAAAGGTGCCTCACGTTGGGAGAGAAGGTTCCAATTCATATAAGCTATATTCTCTCTTGACTTATAACCGATGTGGGACTAAAGAAGTCTTCTTTACACCACAACATTGATAATCCAATATTTGCTTCTTTATTGATGCAGATGGCTGTAACCTTCATGTTTTAATCCTCTATCTGCCCACTCGATCCTCTAATGCTGCAGAACATGTTATCATTGGACTCATTGGCTTTATGATTCAGACTATGATCTCTTGTAAATGAGAGCTTTTTTTTTTTTGGTAGAAAATGAGAGCTTTTAATGGTGGGAGTTCAGCTTAATCCTAGCATTTACCAGTAGGGGTTTTCATTCCCTGCCACTGTGAATTATAAAAGGAGGAATATACTACAAAACACTGAAACACTAATTAATGAGGATATAAATATATTTTGTTAATTACATGGTTTGAGGAAAAGATAGTACATACAAAGAGAATGAGTCTGACTACATCTTATATTTGAGAACAAACTACACTAGATCGCTTAACCATGAAGGCAAGGTTGCGTTTTACTCTTTAATCTCCATTAAACTAAAAACTCAGAATATTTGGTGGCACAATTCCACAGCAGAGGCATGGGGCATTAGCCATTGCTCTAAATCCCTATTAATCTCAAATTCCCAGGTTGTGGCAGAGATATGTGGGTGGTGGCCCCAAATGGAACGCTCAGGGGCGCTCAGGCGTGCTACCTCCATACCTATGGCCTTTCTCTTGTCTCACCGAGACACGAGGCAGTAATCATGGAATGGCCTGCAGACCCAGAAGATGCTGGCTTCTTTTTCCTCCCTTGGAGGGGCCTAAAATCCCTCCCTTTAATGCATGGGACAGGTCCTCAGAAGCGTAGGCTTCACGTGTGTGCTGGAATCTAGAGTGGAGGGGATTTTGTTGGAAGCCTGTTTCTTCTTTATGCGTCCGTTGCAAGGGCACAGGCAAGTGAGCTTCTTCCCCATTAGATTCTGGAATTTTGTCCTTTTCTCCTATCATTCCAACATCATTTGCTTGCATATCCCGTATGCAGTATACCTAACTGCATTTCAACCCGTACAAAGTTTGTGTTTGGTAAGGGAAGATTTTGGAATTCAAAGGAGAGAGAGAGAGAGTGAAGAAAAAATTAAAAATTAAAATTTTAAAAGTATTAAATCAACTCTGATCTATATAGATTATAAATTAAATCAACTCTGATACTATTTATAACAATTCAGAATCTCATTCCAAAAAATTTACTAAAAATATTGTAATTTTTTTTAATTTATATAAATACTTACGATTTTTTCATAAATAATCAATGTGGGACTAAATATACATCCGCATGGATTCTCACATAAGGACACCATTATCAGTAACATATGATAACAATGACTTATAATTTATTTAGATTCTTTTGAAACGGTCGTCAATAATTTTTGGATGAGTTGCAATATTTGTAAATAATGCATAAAATAATTGAATATTTCTTGATATTTTCATTTGCTAGGGATAATTTCAAGAATCATTTGGTGAAGGGAAAATCTAGAATTGTTTGAGGATTTTTTGGAAAAGATATTGTTGGCCAACACAAAACGTCAATGCATTGGTTTAGATTTCCATAGCTCTTTATAAGGATGGTTTCTAATAAGTGTAATAAAAAAATCTTTTATTATTATTATTGAAATGTCTCAATATCTTTTGATTTTAAAAAGAAATATCTTAAAGAAATCATATTTTGATCAAAGCCATGTTTGAGTCTTAAAACATTATCACATTCATGCTTTTAATGGACTGTATTTTCCCTTCACCACACCGAGAATATGTAAATTACTGATATTTATATTTTGAACATGGTTTACTAAGTTAATTCAATGCAAGGAGAGGCGCTCTGACACAATAATTTTGTCTCAATGTCTTGCAGTATAAGAATTTATAAAATTAGCGATGGAAAACAAATCCATCACTAATAATAGTCATTAACCACTATAAAAATGATCCAAAAAATTAACCATCATTAATACTATTAATGATGGAATTCTGATAATTAGTGACAGGCATAGTCGTCACTAATAAATTTAATTAAATTTTTTGATTATAATTATAATTAAATTAATTAATTACTGACTACTATTAGCGACAGAAAGAATTGCCGTCACTAATAATTTTGAAAAAAAAATTATTTAAAAAATTATGAAAAATATTTTTTTCTAATAACAATATTAGCGATGGTAATTAGTTTTTAGAGATAGAAGATTGCCGTCACTAAATGATATACCGACGGTATTAACGATGGCTAGTTTTGTTGTCACTAATAGTCTGCCAAAATACCTCCGACTTCTGGAGAAAAAAATTTTGCATCTCATCCCCTCCCTGTGATTCCTCCCTTGCTGGTGCCTCCTCCTTCCTGGCTTCACCACCCTCGCTGGTGCTTCCTTCCCGATGGTTCCCCCTCCCTGCGCTCTGGCATCTCGCGGCCCGAGCTCGCACTTTGGCCACGCCCGCGGCCACCCGACCCGTTGGCCCGACCTTGTGGCCCGGGCCCGTCGGTCAGATCCCGCGGCCCCAGCTCGCGGTCTCGACCCTACGGCCCCTACCTCGTTGGCTCAACCCTGCAGCCCAACCTGCGTCACCTTCCCGTGGCCTCATCCCCACACTCTCATCTTCACGGCCGCATCCTCGAGCTAGCGTTCCATCCCCGAGCCATCCCCCGCACCTCAGTCCCATTCCCCTCCTCCTCGGTGCCTCCTTCCTGGCGGTTCCCCTTCACTGTGCTCCGACGTCCTGCAGCTCCGAGCTCACGCTTCGGCCACGCATGCGGCCACCTCGACCCCCTGACCCGACCTCATTGCCTCGGCCCCACCAGCCCGATCCTATGGCCCTTGCCCATCACTCCAACCGTGGCTTAGCCCAACCCTACGGCCCCTGCCCACCAGCCTGACCCTGCGGCCCCGACCCGTGCCGCCTTCCCACGGTCCCGTCCTTGCGCCCTCATCTCTGTGACTGCATCTCCAAGCTGGTGTCCCATCCTCGAGCCATCCCCTCGCGCCTCAGTCCCTGCGCACCAGCCCGCGCCTCAGCCCTTGTGCGCCAGCTCATCGTCGCTAATGCCATCACCAAAAGTTATTTTTATTTAAATTATGTTAATTAAGTATAATTATATATTAAAAACTAATTAATAAATATTAATTTAATTAATTAGTTATATATTTAATTAATTAGAAGCATGGGACTTCGGTCTCGGCATGCAGGGTGCTCGGATCAAAGGAAGGTATTGGGCAGCATTACAAACACGGGGCCGAGAGGTGTCTTGCATGCTCGGGCCTCAGGTCCCAGCTGGCATCCAAGACATTCAGCCCCATGCGCTCAAACTGAGGGAAGGTGCCGGTCAGCATTGCGAACACAGAGCCAGAGCATGCCTTATGTGCTCGGACCTTGCGTGCTCGGACCTTGGGTCCCAATTGGCATCCAAGGCATCCAGGTCTCGTGCGCCCTGCACACTCAGGCCGATGGAAGGTGTCAGATAGCGTTGCAAACATGGGATCGGGGCGTGCTTTGCGTGCTCGGGCCTCGGGTCCCAGTCGATGATCAGGGCAGCCAGTCGTCGTGCAAAGGCCAAGTGCATATTCTACGGTATCCCATATTTGAGTGTTAATTTAAGTAATTAATTAGGTGTTAATTTAAAAAAATTATATTGCATGAAACTATAGATTCATCTTTTGATTAATGTACATATTCTACTGTATTCATATATTTATATATTTTGTACGGATAGAAGAATTATTTATATTAGTCATTGTCCAGTATGGACAGTTTGAGAAATGCAAGTAATTCTATAGGTCATTATAGTAATCAAACGATATGATGAAGGTTCGAAAAAATTTCGGATATCATTTTTTTTAGTTCTCCACATAATTTCAGTCGTATGGAAAGAACTAAGAAAAATACAGTCGAATTTTTTTCGATCTCTATTGCCTATCATTTGATTACTGTAATTGATCGATAAATTAATGTATTTTCTGAATAGGATAGGACCTTCTATACCTATTAGTTGATGATAGGATGCATTTACTATGTAAGCCATTTTGAATGATAAATAATTAATTAGCAGTTGCCTTGTATTTATGTATATGCAGGATTCTTAGATAGTGTGCCATATGATTTTGCTTTTGGAAATGCAGCGCTCTTATATTAAAGATGGGCTCATTGCCTTTGTAACAGATGTGACAATAGAGAAATATTTGATAGAGGTACAATTACTGTCCATTTGTATAAGAGTGGATTTATGCCCAATTACAAGCATTAGTACCCGTATGGAGAGATATGGGAGAAAGTTGCAAGGGTTAGAAGCGAGTAGGACAGGGACATAGATAGAATCGTAGACATGGTTATGGATGCGGTTGGTTCTGAATTTAATTGGGATGTGGAGGACGATCCAGAAGCTGATAGCGATGATTTCTACCGTATGCTGAAAGATGCTGATGAATTACTATAGTCGGAATATGAAACACACACTGTATTATCAACTGTGTCAAAATTATTGAACTTGAAGGCCGTGTTTAATATGACGGTCAATTATTATGATAGGATGGTAGCAATAATAAAGAAAATGCTACCAAAGATGAGAAGCTTGTTGGGAGCTTCTATACTTCGAAGAAAATAGTGAAAGGATTGGGTATGAGATATGAGAAGATAGATGCATACCATAATAATTGTATACTTTTTATAAGGATAATCAACTGAAGAGTTTATGTGACATATACGGTGAAAGCTGATTTAAGCCAAGGTAAGAGGATAGAAATTAGAAGGACATACCATACGAGATTTTTTGATACCTTTCTCTCACTTCTAGACTTCGGAGGCTCTATTTGTCCAAGATTACTACTGGATATATGAGATGGCACAAAGAAGAAATTCGCAAGCATTCTGATATGATGAGTCATCCGTCGGATAGCGAGATATGAAAGTAATTTGATGCTTGCCACTCTTATTTGCTCAAGAATCACATAATGTCTGACTGAGTCTATCTACGGATGGCTTTACATCATTCAGTCAGGATGTGACCCCTTATTTATGTTGGTCAGTCTTTATTACTCCATACAATCTTCCATCTAAGATGTACATGAAAGAACATAATATCTTTTTTACATTAGTCATTCTTGGATCATGACATCCTGGTAGAAGCATTGATATATATCTAAGGCCTCTTATTGATGAGCTAAAATTCTTATGGTCCGATGGCATATGAACTTTTGATGCATCAAAGAAGTAAAATTTTATAATGAAGGCTATATGAATGTGGACTATTAATGATTTTTCTACTTATGGGATGCTGTCAGGATGGAGCACTCATGGGAAGCTTGCATGTTCCTATTGCATAGAGAATATAAAATCATTTCAGCTTGAGCATGGTCATAAGCTTTACTGGTTCGATTGCCATCATCAATTTCTCCTCGAGCATCATCCTTTTAAAAGCAGCGGGATAATTTCAGGAGGAATAAGATAGAGAAGGACCATGCACCCCCCACACCTCAGTGGTATGGAAGTATTTCAGAGGGAATCCCAACTGGATGAAGTTTGGTTTGGCATATTATTTGATAAGTAGAAGCCTTGGGAGTTTGGTAGAACTCATAACTGGGTGAAGCGAAGCATCTTTTGAGAATTATCATACTGGTCCATCAATTTGATTTGTCGTAATCTTGATGTCATGCATATTGAGAAGAATATATTCGATAATATTTTCTATACTATTATAGATGTCAAGGGTAAGATAAAGGACAATCTCAAGATTTGAGCAGATATGAAGAATATATGCAAGCGTCCTCTATTACAGCTTGTTGAGGTGTCACCCAAAAATTTTAAACCAAAAGCATCTTATACCTTAACAAGAGCAGTTGAAGGATGTTTGTGAATGATGTAAAAGTCTTAAATTCTCAGATGATAATGCAAGTAATCTAACTTGGTGTGTCAATGTCAAAGATTATAGGTTTTATGGGCTAAAGAGTCATCGCTGCCATGTCTTCATACAACGATTACTCTCATTGGCTTGGCATGATCTCCTTCTCAACTCCATATAGAGTTTTTTGACCTAACTTAGCCTTTTCTTCGGAGATATTTGTGCCATCGAACTATCCGTCGACTATATCTCCAGTCTTGAGGCTAGCAGTGTAGAGACCATATACAAGTTGGAGAAGATATTCTCTCCTAGCTTCTTCAACTCCATGGAGCACCTCGTGATTCATCTGGCATATGACGCTAGGGTGGGGGACCAATGCAGTACAGGTGAATATATCCATTTGAAAGATATATGCACAGTCTCAAAAAAAATAAAAATAAGGTCTGAGTCGAAGGTTCTATTGTGGAGGCTTATATAATAGAAAAATTTAATTTAGCCGACACTACTTTAATCCCAGTGTGCAGACAAAGCTGACTTAAGTGGGTCGAAATAATGATGGTGGTGGTGAGGGATCAAAGTGTGAGATCTTAATATTTGCCTATCCCGCTCATGAATTTGGGCATGAGGTTCGTCAGATTTTCTCCGATACTGAATTTCGACAGACAGAGACATATATTTTACTAAACTATAAGGAGGCCGACCCATATATCTTGCAAGTGTCCATCACAATTTTAACTCTTTAATCACTTATTTCAGTATATTTATCTTATGCATATTTAGGTAATATGATGAGATGCTGAGATGGGACAACCTGAGGATAAGTGATGAAAAAATATCCATACGGCACTCACAGAACTTTGTATGTTGGTTCCATCAATTGATAAGCATCCATTATCATTTTATATATTTTATTTTTTTTAATTTATTCTCTTTATAATATGCAGATCATGCAAAGGGATGAATCCATATCAAAGAAGCTGAGACCATTAGGTTACGGGCCAACAAAATACGTGACATGCTATAATGGCTGTAATGTAAATGATTTCAAATTTCATATCCAGTAATATAAAAATTATAAAAGTACAATGAACAGCAGTGTGTGTAAAGGGCAGCTGGTGGAAAGAGGTGAAGAGTGACTACTATAAAATTCTCGAAGAAGTGATCAAGATGACCTACATTGGAGGTAATAGTGTCATTCTATTTAAGTGCCAATGGTTTGATAACAATAATGGTATGAAGGTTGATCCATAGCACGGACTTATTGAAATCAAACATGGATCAAAAGCATATGTCAACGAGCCATCTATGCTAGCTTAACAAGTTGCTTAAGTATATTATACTCCTTTTCTATCAAGAAAAAAAGAAGAAAAATTGATGGGCTATATGCCGAGTTAAGTCTAGAGCCATTCATTACGCACTCAAAGAAGAAGAGCCCCAATTATCAGAATACTTTCAGGAGGATGAAATATTAGGATTTCATTGATCTTCAATAGATGTCGAGTTGGATGCTCCAAGAATTCTCGTATATGATGGCCAACATGAGGAGGTAGATCTAACTGATTTTATTTAAAGAATAATCCTATCCAAGAAAGAAAGAAGAGGAAGAAGAGGAAAAGATGGAAGAAGTAGAAGAAGAGGAAGAATCGAAAGAAAATTCGAAGAACACCAGACATTTGAAGAGATCGATGAGTAGTGCTAAGTACATAATCCTTAAATTATTTAATTATTGTTTTATATCATTTGAAATCTTACATTGCCATCCATAATTGTATAATTAATTTAATGAATCTATTTATTTTATTTTCAAAGATGATACATCATGTCTTTCAGAGGTCAGAGCCATGCTAGTCGAGGATACAGCTCTCGAGGAGAGAGCGATCATGTGGCTAGCTCGCATGGTTCAGCACCTCTCACATCAGACGGTAAACTCTAACACTTTAGATATTCTCATTTATATTATTTTATCCTTAGCTAACTAATATAACATTCTTTATATTAGATGTTTTGCACTCAGATTTGGACGATAAGGGGTCATCAGTGACCCCACAATCACATGCAGTAGTGATCGGCTCCCAGACACAGAGTCGTGGTCGAGAATCCGTCCAGCTCACGGCACCTTCGACTCGATTGAAGGATAAAGAGCTTATCCACATTCAGAGCCACCTATAACTACTACAACTTCAATTAATATGTTTAAAATTTAGCTATTCTAGAGTTAACATTTATTTTCAAATCAATTTTGCAGCACATTTAGAGAGCCTGGAGTATCTCGTATGGTTACCGACATCATCCGATGCTTGATATCGGTGTCGGTGAATGACTTCTTCAGCTGGCCGTCTGGAGCTCGTGATGCAGCCTGGGAGATGTTTCGTATAAGTCAGAAATATTTAATTTTAAATTCATAATATATTTGTATCCTACTTATTAATACACGCTTCAATTCTATCTTATAGGAGTACTATCGATTCGAGACTCCCCAGAATGAGGAGGTTGGCCGTTGGTCCTTTGATGAGGTGGCCACACGAAGGCTTCGAGATAGCCTCTATAGCCTCAAACAGTCTACCATCGAGTATTTTGGTTCTCAATCACCATCGACATGGAGGTCCTATAAGGATCACTAGATGCGGACAGACATATAGGAGGCCTTATGCAACCAGTGGAGCAGCAAGGAGTACTCCAGTAAGTGGCAGAGGGTTCGACAGAATCGGACCACCCAGTAGGCTCCGATCAAGCATACGAGTGGCTCCGTCAGCACATATGTTGTGGCCAACAGATTGATAAGAATTCTATACCAAAACTCTTCACTAGAACTATAAAAACTCTTATATGTATGCTTTAATTATTTTAATTTTATTATTTACTTATTGTAGACACGGTAGCTGGGTCATCCATCAAGCTAGCTACGGTTGTGGGAGGCCACACATCAGTCTAGGAGGACTGGTGTTTACTTAGATTCTAGATCGCGACAAATCGCGATAAGAATTTCAAACTGTATTTATTAAGTTGTTACAGAATTTGATATGTATATTAGAATTAATATATTTTAAACTATCTAGGCAGATTACATGGAGTACATCGTTGCGCGGCATGGTGATGATCCATCCACTCAGGCTCTCCTTGACCTTGAGGGATGGCTCAGGGTCACCGAAGGGTGAATAGGAGCTAGGTCATAGGATTTGGCCACAGGTTCGACCCTCCAACGGCTCGATACTCTTCGGCATCCTTATAGACCTTGACGTCTCAGATTTGGAGCGATGCACACATGGAAGAGATCGTGCAAAGACTTCTGAGCCAGCAACCTCAGAGCTTTCGGGATGCCATCCACGATACGATCGTGAAGATTCTCCGAGATCCACAGCTGTACGACTAGCTGGGCTTGTTGTCCCAGCCATCACATCAGATAATTCTATTAGTAAACTATTTACTTATTTAAATTTCATATTTAGAAGCTTCACATATTTGGTTTGAGTCGAAGAAAAAAATTTAGAGGCTAAATATTCAATCTAACCATTCAATTGATGGGCCGGAGGTGTCTATAGTTCCGTATCATCGAATGGAATGTGTAGGAATAATCTATTCGAAAATCGAAGGAGTATATTGAAAGATATACCTCTATATCGAAAGATACGCCTCTATATCAAACTTATTAATAATATTTTTTTTCTTCATTTCAGGATGCTGAGACATCCGATTCTCATCCACCAGCTATTGGAGAGGAGCAGAAAGATAAGGAGGACGACGAAGAAAATCTGACCTAATTTTTTTATTTGATGTATTATATTTTTTGATACTGCTTGTAAAATTATATAATTTATATTTTAATATAATATAATT
>KE504936.1:644235-655646 GCA_000441515.1 Elaeis oleifera
ATTTTAGATATTTTATCTCCTTCTTTCTTCCATTCGTCCCACTCCCGCGCTGCGCACACCCCCTCCTCCACCCTCCCAGCAGTCTTCCACCCTCCACCCTCCACCCCGCACTCCATGCCACACCCCCCTTCCGGGATGGTCTTACCTCCCCTCACTGACGCTCGTGCCGCCCCCAACCCCCGTGATCATACTGCGCTGCCTCCCTCCCGTCCTCGTAATGCGCCCCCCTCCCCGACCGGTCTCCCCCCCCCGATGCTTGTGCCACCCCCCTCCACCGGTCTTCCTCCCTCTCACCCTCACTGGCGCTCGTGCCGCCCCTCCCGCAGCCTCAATTCTTCTTTCTTCCTCCGCCGCAACCCCCTCCCCCTCTATCTTCTTTCTTCTTCTCCCCGCCCTTGTGGCCCCGCCATCACTCTCCCTTCCCTCACCCACGGTGCCCCCACCACCCCCCAGCAGATCCTCCGCCCTCCTCCTCTCCCTCCCCCCCCTCGTGTGACCCGCCCCCTTTGCTCCCATGGCTACTCCTTTAATGGCGCGCTTCTCGCGCCATCACTTTCTACCACCCATGGCTTATCCACGCCACACCCCCCACCGCCATCCCCTACCGCTCCTCCACCTTCGGTGGCACAAAAAAATATTTGAAAATATATATATATAATAATTTAAAATTTGAAATATTTATCATATCAGTCATGCATAAGGATCCTCATCTGGTTGAAATCTAAATAATCCGTATTTAATCCGACGATCAGAAATACATAAAAAAATGAAAAGACTAAAATACCTTTTGAAGCACGATAGCAAAATCCTAAAATTTTTATTTATAGAAGTTGATATTAATTTTGTCATCATTAAAGTTCATTACTTAATATATAATAAATATTAATGGTGTTGATATTAATATACTCTATGACCATTAAAATTTATTATCTAACATGTAACAAATATTAATAGTATTAGTAGTAATATGGAATAGGTATTAGTATTGTCAATACTAATGTGCTCGGCCACCATTAAATTAATTAATTTATATAAATAAAATTTGGCTATTAAACCTTCTATTTATTATAGTTTGTTAAATTGTTACATGGTATTTCAATAATAGTTAGATTAATGAGATAAAAAATCTATACGCATAGCATGAGATTGGTATTAATGTCAAAAATTTTTGCAAAGAGACTCTTTTAAGAATCTAATATATATATATATATTAGAAAGTAGAAAGTGAGAGAAGATTGATTTGCAAATGAAGATGTCCACGTAAGCAGCCCATTTCTTTCTATACATGTCATGTGGACTCTTCTATTTCAAAACATTGAATGCACGTATTTTATTCTTAATGAATAAAATTAAAAGTCATTTATATCCATTAACTGGTGTTATTAAAATTTCAATTATGAATATTAAGGATATAAATGGACATATTATTCATAAAATTTTTTTATAAAATATTAAATTAATCATATCTATTAACTAATGTTATTAAAATCTTCATGAACATTAAGGATATGAATGGATATATTATTAAATTTTTTTATAATATAATCAATTATATGAATATGATCTACAAACCTACGTGCAATGCATGGGCTTAAAAACTAGTTCTCTTTGAATGCTAGTATTAGTATTATTATTATTATTATTAATGAGTTTCTAATTGATCATTGTTGCGTCAAGGCTCCGAGGAGAGCTAATATGACGAATGAGGAGCATCCGTCTAATCATCGGAGAGGGGGTGCTCCGACAGAGGATCCTTCGATGCTTAAATTAGTCAGAGTTTAAGCATAATAAGAGAGAGAGTCCTAATCTAATATAGCGTAATATAGCATCATATATGTGTACCTTTTAGAGTCTCCTTATTATCTTTACATAGAGAGGCATTAGAGTTTATTATCCCGAATCCATAGGTTGTTAGGATAGGAAGTCCACCCACTAACTGGATTGTTAGTCGTGGGTGTTTTGCTACGTTCTGGGAGTTTCTTAAGAGATTTTAACCAATTATCCACGTAATCTAACTAATCGATGGACTGAGGTCGGTCCATGATTGAGATGTTGTCCTGATTAGATCCGCCGCATCAAGCCAAGTCGTGGGACCTCTTTCTTTATGGTCGGCAGGATCTCGATCTAGAGGTCATTAAAAGTCCATATCGACGTTGGTCGTAGGACTTCATTCCTGTCGTTGGTAAGGTATTGATCTGGAGGTCGGTGGTATGCCGAGCTAAGGTCGGATGGAAGCTGATGATATTGCTTTGTCCTGGCATTCTATAATAGATTTGATAGTGCTCGTTATCAAGATTCACATCAATATTTCTATCAGTCCAAAATTTCTGAGGATTAATTTTGAGAACATTAACCGAGGTGGTATGATCTTATAATGATCATTATTAATATTCATTGTTTAATATGCAAATAAATTTAACCAAATATACATATGGCATGAGGTTGGTATTAACGTTGAAAAAATTTGCAAAAGGCCACTTCCAAGAGTTCTCTTTGAATGCCAGTGTTAACAATATCATAATTTATAGCGAGTTTCTTATCAGCCATTATTAATATTCATTGTTTAATATGCAAACAAAATTTAACCAACGAAACCCTCAATTTGTCTTAACCTGTTGCATTGCTATATTATACTTAAAGAATAACTAAAAAAATATAAACTGCATATTATGTGAGTTTGGTATTGTTGATCCCGTTATTATTAATGGGAGTTCCTGTATATTTAGAAGTTCTCAGTTCCTAATTTACATGCTGGATGATGAATATTAATAATGAGAGCTATCATGAAAATTTATTATTTAACATGTAATAAAATAATGCATAACTCACACGGTAACATGCAATAAAATCTAATTATTGAAATTTTCTATTTATTTATTAATATATTATTTTTTAAATAATATATTAATAAAAAAATGTATCCGTTTGCTGGTTGGATTTCTATTTGCATGCCCCACAGCCTGATCTGCCAAAACAACTCCCCATCAACACCATCCTCGGTACGCAATAGAAGCTAGTCGAACGTTTGAGCCTAATTTAATTATTAGTTTATTAATTATTATATTATATTATGTTATATTATATTACAGTGCCATCCAGACTGTCTGATACTCTGATCGGATTAAAAGATGGACCCTTTCCTCCTTCAGCACTCGCCTTCTCCGAATATACCATCTAAGAAATTATTAGATAATCCAAAATATACAACTGTTCTAATCAATAATTTCTTCAGAGTGATAGGATCCATCGCTTTTGACACGCACTCGCCAAGGTAAAACCAACCATATGACTCTCTCTCTACTTTGTTTGCCCCAAAAGCGCGGACCTCTCGCCACCTCCTCCTTTCCCCCTCTCCCCTTTCTCATTTCAAGAAGAAACCATAACAGTAGATCCGGCATTGGATTCCAAAGAACGCATCTCCTCCCATTCTCTACCATGCCAACCCTCTCGCCTCTACTGTCCCGATGCCGGTCTCTGCGCCCTCCACCCGGCCCGGCGACGCTGTCCGGAGATACCAGATCAGACCCCGACGGCAGGGGGCTGGTGGACCAGGTGGTGCCCCCGGCCGAGCGGTCGGGCCTGAGACGGTGGCTCCGCCGGCAGTGAGGATCGGGCCGGTGGACCTGGAGTGGGTCCGCGTGGTGTCGGACGGTGGGCCAGCACGCTGCGACGGTTCATGCGGGAGAACGAGTACCTCCAGAGCCTCCACTTCAACTCCCTCCGCCTCCGCGACGGCTCCGTCGTCAACATATCCCTCCCCATCGTCCTCTCCATCATCGACGCCGACAGGGAGGCCATCGGCGACGCCTCCAACATCGCATTGGTTTGCCCGGGCGGCGATTTCGTCGCCATCATTCGAAGGTTCGCGCTCGCGTCAATTTGCTTCGCTCTTACTTTCTCTCTGTTTGTTTAATTGTTATGATTAGAAATTTGATTTTGAAGCGAGTGGGTCAAGGTGGTGCCTTGAGCACCGTGAATTCTATTCCGGTATGGTGCTTGGATTGTTCTTCTGGTTATATGGTCAAAGGCAAAGAAGAAGAAAGACCAAAAGGGATATGGCACAAGGAGGGGAGGTGATGGTTTCCAAAAGTAGTAAAATGAAGTTATTTGTTTTATAGGATGGGAAGAAGGTTGAAGATACAATTCTATTTGACTTACGTTGACAGATCTTAAAATAAAGGAAAATTGCATATAATTTCTTGTGGCGGATATGTTGGTATTCAAATCATTCGGATCTTGGTAGGCGAATAATAACTGTGGTAGACTTGTATGAGATCTGGGGATTATGGATCCGCATATTTGTTGGTAATTAAGATAACTCATTGTGGGCCGATCATCCAACTATTGAGCACCATTCCTTCAAGACACTTGGCTGTCCCTATTAACCATGGTGAGAATTTGACATAATAAGGGTAGTATTTTATAATTTAAAAAATCAATTTTATTTCAATTATTTATGAGGTAGAGTTCAACAGGAGGCAGAATTGCTGTGTCTTAGCAGAGTGACAAAGAGTTTATATTCGAAGGGAGTGGACCACAGAGGCAATGTTTGCCCTTCAAAGTCTAAACTATCTTGATTAGTGCAGCGACATATTGTGGAGATGGGTAAGATTATGGAAATAGTAAGGCAATGGGATTGCTGGAACTTCAAATTAGCTCTAATATTGAGATTAGATCTAACGTTGAATTGTGCAAGAGAATGAAGAAGATGTGCTAGTAAAGTGGTACATCAAGTTTTACTAGTGAAATTAAAGAATGGAGGAAATCTAAATGGCATTTACAATGTTGGCCAATAGAAGGTAGTTCTTTATTACTTAATCTGCAAAGACTACATAGACAGTGTGAGACATAGAATTTGGAACAAGAACATTGGTAAGTTGCATGGTAGTAAATTGGTTCTGTTATGGGAAGCTTTCAGTTTAAAGTTTAATAGTCCTCAAGAAAGGTAGGGAAAGTGGATGTGTAGGCTTGAGTGAGGGCTAGTGGATGAATAGATTTATCCATGATCCTGTCTATCATCTATAACCCAATTGTGTGTTCTCATTAGGGTATCCATTAGCAATTGCTGCAAGCTATTGGGGAACTACTATTGGGAAATGAATGGATGGGAAGTTGGAGGATTTGTTAGTGCTTATTTTTTCTTATGAAGGTAGTGTCAAAGAAGAAAAACTTCAAGGTGATATCCTACTTAATGAATATTAGGAATGGGATTTTGTAGAAAAAGGTATTCAGTTGCCTTTGAATCTTGACTTCAAAGTAGAAGCAATTAGATGGAAGGAAGGTGATCAGATGCGGGTTTCTATCTTACTAGGCACTTCGTGAAAGGGTGGAGGCAGCGGGAGTTGGTTGCAAGTGGTTGTACTTGTTGTTTCTAAAGTTCAAGCATGATTTCATTCTGAGGCTTCTCTAAAGGTGCAAAATTTTATTGATTAGTTGATGGAAACAGATGGTCAACAACCTCTGGGCAGCACTGTCAGGAGACAATCAAATTAAAGGGCTTTAACTTGCATGACAAATTTATGCATATATGCAATTTATATTCATCTTATGTATGCATTCAATTTTTGTTCCATTGAATCTTAGAGATCTCATTTTTGAAGGAGAAGATTCTAATTTCTAAAGAGCTTTCACTTGAATTACTTAGCATTTGATACATGATTCTAGTCACAAGTCTTTTGTACTGATTGTTTACTGGGGTATTAGGAGAGCTTACCAGATCTATTAAGATTCTTAAGTTTTATAATATTTTTTATACAATGAGTATTGAACGTTAATGTGAAAACATGGATCTAGATAACTCACCACCCAATGGTACTGAATTAGAAGCAACAGAGCAGTATGTTTAAGGACTCTCTTGTTTATACAGTCTCTCAATCAAGGGTTTTACACAATATCTTAATGTATTATGCTGAGTACTCTTTCTTGTTATGCAGTATTGAAATATACAAGCATAACAAAGAAGAAAGAATCGCCAGAACATGGGGAATTTACAACAGCTCCTGGGTTACCTTACGCCGACAAGGTAATTGGCCCAGCTGGAAACTAGCTCATTGGAGGAGATCTTGAAGTGTTAGAGCCTATCAAATATAATGATGGCCATGATCACTACAGACTCTCTCCTCGAGAACTTCGCAGGGAATTTGACAAACATAAGGTGGATGCTGTGTTTGCTTTTCAATTGAGAAACCTTGTACATAATGGCCTTGCTTTGCTAATGCATCATACTCGCAGGTGCCTCTTAGAAATGGGCTACCAAAATCCTATTCCATTACTTCATCTGTTAGGTGGTTTTGCCAAGGAAGATGATGTGCCTTTGGCTGTGAGGATGGAGCAACACAGCAAGGTTTTTTCCTGGTCTATATGATATTGATTCTTTCTTTCGCTGCAAGTCATACTTAGGACAGGCTTGATCATTTGCTTGCATGCTGTAAACCACATGAATTTTGAGATACCTTACAGGTTCCAGAAGATGGACCAACAGAACCTGTCGGATGCTATTGTGGCAGTATTCCTTCCCTGTGCATTATGCAGGACCAACAAACTACAATGGCATGCTAAGGCAAGAATTAATGCAGGGGCCAATTTCTATATTGTGGTCGTGATCCTGCTGGAATGAGTCATCCGACAGAGAAGGGACTTGTATGACCCATATCATCGGAAACAGGTTTTAAGCCTGGCTCCAGGCTTAGAGAAGTTGACTATCTTACCTTTCAGGGGACATTATCATATATTATTGGTTTAGTTTGGCCATTGTAGATGGATCTCTCTTGACCCAAAAGTAAAAGGAAATGAAAAAACAACAGTTGTTGCCAACGGAACATGTTAAACAGGCATAAATGTTACATACTTATTTCACAGGGAAGGCAAAGCTCAGCCAGACAATAACCTGGAGGCCATCATGTTTTATAAGACCAACCTGCCCTCCCGCAGAGCTTTCTTCTAGGAAGAAATATAACTCGGCCTACTTCTTGGACTTATAACAGGCTTATGGCAAACCAGAATAATGCGCGAAGTCTAACCTGAAGAATCCCGTACTAGCGCAAACAAAAAGATTTAAACAAAGTGAGCTCTGAATCAAGTCTCAAGGTTGCAACATAAATTCAGGAATACCGGCACCAGCCGTAGATTCTGCCCTTTCTTCGATAATAGATTCAGTTGGCTCAGTTCCTTCGACAATGATTGTTATCCGTGAGTCTTCAGTCTAGGATTTGAGATTTTTTGTGCACCGCCCTGAATCATTTTTTTTTTTTAGATTACCTAATCACTTATTTAATATTCATAATTTATTTTTATTAAATTTAATAATAAAATATTTTAAAAAATTAAATATTTTTAAAAATTATGATATATATTTTTTAAAAATTATGATATCTTTTATAAATTATGATATCTCTTTATAAAATTATGATTATTTTTTATAAATTATAATATTTTTTTTAATTATAATATTTTTTATAAATTATCATAATTTTTATAGAGTAATACAATAATTTTATGGAGAGATATAGTAATTTTTGAAAAAATATTATAATTTTATAAAAAATATTATAATTTTATAAAAAATATTATAATTTTTTAAAAATATTTTTATTAAATTTAATAAAAATAAATTATATATATTTAAAATATATTAAAAATTATGACTACGTGATTTAAGACGAAAGGACCGCTCTACGTTAGATTTTCTGCACAGCAGCCGGTGCACAAAGAATTTCTAATCTGGGATTCCACGGAGATCCACTCGTAAGATGGTTTCTATAAGTCGTATCGGGTAACTTTTGTAGCCGCATGCACGGATGACTTGAACCAGCAGTAATTTGGCCGTCCTTGGACAGGGACTATGCCCGGAACTTAACTCCTCAAAAACAGTCAAGTCACAAAACATTTCATCAAGATTTTTCAAAGAAACATTTCATCAGAGAGAACATAACGAGCAAGAAAGACAAGATTTAAGGTTTAATTCCCTCCATGCCTACTGAGATAAACAAAATACTGTCAAAATCATAGAAAAGGGTGGAAAAGATTATATTTTTGGCAGTAATTGCTTCATAAAATTTTACGTTTTGTTTGAATTGAGGGTACACAAAAGTTCAAACGAAGAGGAAAAAAAAAAAATAAGAGAGAAAGAGAAGAAAGAGCAAGAAAATCAACTGATTTTTGTTTGAAAAAAGAGAGAAAGAGTAAAGAAGGATACATACTTTATTTTTGTTTGGATAGAGGGATTAAGAAAGATATAAAAAAAAATTTATATATATTTTAATAAATATATTTTTTTATTAATAAATATATTATTTAATATTTATGATATTTTGATAAAGATCGTGAATCTTTATCACTGAAATCTGTCTTTCAAAAATCATCATATTCAGATTTGCATGAGAAATCGCCTGTGAACGAAGGGATGGCTATAAGATTTCTGAATTATGCGAAGAACAAAAAGATGATTAAAAAATAAATATATAATGATTTAATTGTAATTTAAATTTTATCAAAAAATAAAATTAGACGTAAATCTTTTCTTCCCTTACACTCTAAATCAAAAAATATAAAAATTGAGTAAGTAAAAAATATGGAGGGATCAAGAGAATTTTCTTTATTCTCTTTTATCTCTCAAAAATTTTACAAACAAGATTTATTCTTTATCCTCCCCTCTCTTTTTCCTGTGAACCCACTTATACCATCGATCCAAACAATATGTTAGAGGCCAGAAATCGGTTCCATCTCAGAGGCTTAAACAAAGAGCTCAATCTCTCCTGCACTGCTCTCCATTCCCACGATATCTTCTCCTTAACAGCATCCCATGCCCATTTTAATGCTCGCAAGGGATCGGTCGGTAGAAGAAAGATCGATTCAACAAGCAGATCGGGAATGTGAGGAAGCCAATGAAAAGATCGACTTGAAAAGAACTAAACCTCCGATGGAGAATAAGAGACCTTGTCGTGAAAGAAATTCATCATCAGAAAGGGCCTCTTCTTGGTTGCTTCCTTGATTGGCCAACACGGAGTCGCGTTCGATTCGGGGCTCGGAGAGAGATTTGGAGGCCGTGAAGAAGAAGGGATCAGAAGTGGAATAGCGGCAACGCATGACGCGTTCCATGGGATTGCGAGGAGAAGAGGGGGACTCAGGGGAGGGATTCCGAGGACTGAGGAATTGGGGATGGAGTGATGGCCGGGCCAAAAACGGACAGGGGACCTATCAGCGGACATCATTCAATAATAAAATCTAGGCATAGAAACAAAATAAGGTAAAACAAGACACTTTAAAGAAGAAATTTCAGTTTTTTCCTCCACTCCAAATAAGCAAAAAAAAAAAGAAGCAAGAATAAAACCTAGCAGAGAGTGTTAACAAAAAAACCTAAGCAAGGAGGAAGGCAGTAGGCCGGTCGGTTGACTCAATGGGTGAATGCGTAGAGGACGGTGGAGATGTAGACGACGAGGGCGGTGGAGACGAGGGTGACGAGCGCCGCCACCGCCCGGACGGTGGCGGAGCTGCCGCAGGACAGCATCCCGAGGCGGATCTGGATGACGTTGACCATGGAGAGCAGCAGGAAAAGGCATCCCATCATCGAGCCGACGGCGGAGGCAAGCATCCCGAGGCGGAGCACCCGCGCGTTGATGTGGGCCCGGAAGGCTTCGTCGACGTCGTTGCTGTTGATCAGATTGATGGCGAGCTTGAGGCCCTGTGCGACGAGGCTGGAGAAGAGGAAGAAGCTGAAGGAGACCACCTCGAATACCAGGAGGTTGCGGATGACGTCCGGGCCGGCGTCGCAGGTGGACTTCCCTTCGAGGCTCCGCTGGCCCGGGGAGGTGAGGGAGAGCCCCACGAAGACGGCGATCGTGAAAAGCGAATTCACGTTCACCAGCCCGTCCAGCGCCGTCACGTGGACGCTCGTCGTGCTCCGCGTCTCACCCATCGCCGATCTCTCGTGCTAGTCTTTCCTTGGCCCCGTATTCTTGTCCTCCGATCCGGGAGAGAGAAGGGAAAAAAAGAGGGGTTTTCCTGTACTTGGGAGGCGCACTGCTTACGGATCCATCGAACGGAATGGGGATCCTGGAACGAAGCGAATGTAAATGCTACTCAGTGGAGTACTCTTTGTGATTCTGTGGATTTTGAGGAGGAGGAGGGGAGTGTAGGAGGCTTCGGAGGGTTCCGGGAAGATGAAGGGAAGGAAGTAGGAGTGTGGGGTAGGCAGGGGAAACGCCGTTCCGTCGATAAAGAATCCAGAAAAGCGAAAGCCGAATCGGCGATGCCGAGTTAATTGTCAAGTACACCACCTGCCCCGAAACCGACATTTGGTACAACAGAAGAAGCACTTGAGCTGGCATGGAGACTTCCGCTACATTTGAAAATTTTATTTTGAATTTTCAAAATTAGATTTTTTTTAATAAACTGAAAATAGAACAGATTTGTATGGGATATTGATATACCCGTAGCTATATGGATTTGGAAACAATATTAAATCTATATCAAAATTAATATTTATATTTTAAATACTGTGAATCGAATATTAAATATATCCATATTTTCTGTCAAGATATACTAGTATAATATAAATAGAAGTTATTTTAGATATAAATTAATTTTGAATAGAATTTAATATAAAAATTAATAATAATGGTGTAATTAGAAGAATAAATTTAATAAAAATAATTTGTTAATATTTATTGAACCAATAAATAATAATCATAATAAAAGTAAAGAATGAATTCAATAGTGAAATAAATTGTAGTGATAAAATAATAAAATAAATTAATTATTTGGCATTCTTTCATAAGGCACATTACTGTGTGGGAAGGTGACGGCGATAAAGGTTCTGTAAGCTATCGATGGCTATTGGTTATACCTAAACTCTTCCGCGCGTTGTTGGCATTAGAATCTGGAGTCCTGGACTCAGTGACAAACTCAACATTCAAGTTAAGCTTGTAAGCATCGGAGAAGATGTTGACCACTGGTCAAACCATGTATGAACACCAGAAAAGCAAGGCATAGTGCTTTAAAAGAAAAACATACTTCTATTACGCGCTAAGTCAGTCTTGTCTTGCCCTAAACTTTCATAATTAAATAATCTTTTCATTGGGCAAGCTCAAAATTTATCACACTTTTCTTATTATATATTCAACCATTATTGCATGCTACCAATCATCAAGGACTCGTTTGGTGGACGGAGAAGTAGAGAGGAGAAGAGGCATTTCCTGTAAAGTGAAGAAATAGCTTTTCGTTTGGTTGAAGTTTTAAGAGAAGAGAGAGTGGTAAAAGTACTTTTCATAGAAAGTCACTCCCCACATTTAGTGAGAAGTGAAAATCCATAGAAAAATTGGGTTTTGGCATTTTCCATGATATGAAAAGTGGTAGTACTTTTTTCTTCTTAAAATATCTTTTTAAGATCTATAATTAAAATTTAGTAAAATATT
>KE504936.1:655666-672280 GCA_000441515.1 Elaeis oleifera
ATATATTTATATTATATTTATATTATATTTATATTAATATAAATATAATATTAATATTTATATAAAGTTTATGAGTAAAATATATGGTGTTATATCTACTAAGGGTATAATAGGTATTTACATAATTTTTCAGAAAATAGGTACTCATTCAAACATATCAAAATCTTAATCTCAGAAAGTAATTTTTCGAAAAGTCAAAAAATTATTTTTTTAAAAAAAAAATTCTTCCCATAAACTAAACGAGTATCAAGACACATTGGCATAGATTCCATTCATCTCATTTTCGTCTTGATAATTAGCCCACAGCTACTCGTAATTAGCCCACAACACTAGAGACCTTGGCGCGCATGCGATGCTGGTGCAAACAGGGCATGCTATAATTTTTTCCAATAAGAATTTATTTGAAAGAAATACCTTCGAATGCAGAGAAAGAGCATGGAGAAGAAGAGACGATGCTGGAGAAGGTTACCGTGGGGTTGCAGGGCCAATCCATGCTGAAAAAGAAACATCCATTTGAAGCAATAATTGATTGTCGATATTTAATGATTTTCAGATTAAAAAAAAAATCCCATGAGTCTAAGTATGTGATAAAGAAAAACTTTAATTAAATTGGAAACCTGAAATAATGTCATTTAACGAATATCATATAAAATTAGATATTATTCACATGCTTTTTTTTGGTACATCGTGGGGTTAAGAAGGAGATCAAAACATTATAGACCGGGAACCAAACTCCTACCATACCAGTCATGTTAACATCTCGAACATGTTGAGGAAGATTAGAAGCAGAGTGAAAAACAAGATTACCAGCGAGACGAGCTAATCCATCTGCCTGACTAATAATATACCAAGTCATCATAAACGAGAATCTCTACTACTAAATGAAACTTTCTTCGATGTCTCTGTGAGGCTTCAAATAGCTCGACTCTGATTACTTCTTTTTTTTCCCCCCAAAGACATCCTTTCGATTATGTGCTTGAAATCCATGCGCAAGATTGCAAATAAAAACAAAAGAAGATGGCTGGGAGTTTCCTCCCTAAAATATGTCGCGTTTCTTTCCCTAAAGAAGATAACTGGGCTTCTACCAAAAAAAAAAGCTGGGCGTAACTGTGGCCCAGCAAGTCAAGAGAAGGGCACAAAACAAGCCCAGGTACAGAGGAAACAATGGAGCCCATTGGGCCTATCAGCCTTCCACATCTTCACCCCACTCTCAGTGCGGCGCTGCTCGTCGGCCCGGAAGCCGACGATGATAGCTCGAGAAGCTCACAATGATCGGAGCCGAGCGGTGATTATTGCCGTGGTGGTTCTTTCAAGGTTTGGTTTAAAGTTCCAGTGGGGTTCGACACTGAGCCGATAAAGGCCCAGTTCAGTAGCTTTTCTCTTGATCATCTGGTCCAGTGGAGGCCCAATTCTGTGATTTTTCCATTAATCAATAAATCGGAGTCATTTGATTCAATGGCCCGGGATTGAGAATCAAGCTTCCCAAAGCTGAGCCCAACAAGAATCAAGCTCCACTGCTATGGGTCAAAGGAGAAAAAAAAGAAAGATTGCAATTGCTCAATAGCCATATCAATCTGGTCGTGTCCGTGACAACACTATACTTTATTAGCGTTTAACTTTTCTCCTTTTGGTTATCTCAAAAAACTTTCCTTTGGTCTATCATAACTACCATGGGACGTCCAAAGAATACAACTTGGGGAGGAGATATTTCTGACAAAATGTCCTTTTTATTGATTCTTTTCTTTCTCTTATAAATGGCAAGGCATGATGTTATTTTGTTACATCGAATATCATAGTTTGAAAAATAAAGGAGCGTGCCAAAAAGAGCTCTGGTAACTAGTTTTCAGTTGCCCATCATATGGAAAGCTATGTTATGAACAGGCAACCATTGTTTGACTATATTAATTGGATTCCACCTTCTCTACGACTCTACCTTATGAAGCTACTCTCGTACATTGCAATGAGCTCTCTAGAGGTATATCTTCCTCCATAATCTGGCCTTCAGCTATGAAGATCCAATTGTAATCTAGTTTCAGACGTCTTCTTTTTGCTTAACAATCCGCGCAAACTTGGAATAACAGAAATAGTTCAGCCTCTGCTATTACTTCACTCAGCCTGCCACTATATGAAAACCTACATCTTATTTTGCTTCAGGAATGAGAGGCTGGGTGCATGACTTCAACTACAGTTTCTGATGTTTGCTGGCATTTCAAGAACTATATATTCTTGAAAGATAGAAGATGATCCATAATATATTAATTGTTAAGCATCTGTTCATAGATTCCGGCAACAGCCAATAGGCGTTGAACTTGTTATCTTCCATGACGTGGTTTGACTGTCCATTGTTTCCTTCTTATTGTATATAGCATTTCTATGTCTTATAAATCACCATATCTGTCATCCAAGAATATTTTCTGATAAATATCTTGTTTACTATAAAGTACAGTTTTAGGTTGAGAAGACTCCATCTAAGTATGTAGCAGATTTGATGGCTAGCTCTTAGCCAAAAAACCCTCTAAAATTTGGTGCCCTATACCTCACATAGCCAAATTATGGCAAAAGAGAGTTGTTATGGTATAAGTGGGGCATCTCTAGTCTCACATCGATTATAAGTCAAGAGAGAGTATGGCTTATATAGATTGGAACCTTCTCTTCTACGTGAGGTGTCTTTTAAAGAATAAACTATGAGATCACGTACGACAGTGTCAAATACTAAAGCAGAACCAGAGTCCTATACACGGTAACAAATAAATTGGCTCAAAGGAATTTGAAGCTATATTTCTAATGCTTAGCTTTCTTATTCTGAAAGTATATGGACCTATTTGAGGTTGCCGTTTTGCTGTGACGCTTGAAACATATGATGAAGCACAGCCCTTTCGAAACACCACCCAGATTATCCAGTCCAACAAAGGCACCCACTTTTCGGAACAAAATTGCTTCTGTGTTATATGGTTTCAAAACGACCAAGAAAATGATCACCCAGATGCGCTCCTACATCTGTACACTTATTGAAATGATCATGACTTTGTAAACAGTAAAAATGCAACCATTCCTTGAGCTAATTTAAAGAAGGTTGCTCGGTAACAAAGCCTCTCTAGTCAAATACAGACTTCACTGTTGGATATGGCATGTATGGAGAAACATTTTTCCATTCTCCTTTTAACTAAAAAAGTCAAGAAAATTGCAGTTGCCATGTTACGAGCAGCTTTTAATTGTCGAAGTTTGCATCTTTTCTGTCCATCAATATTAGTTTTTGCCACTGCCATTTCGATCCTTTTCTCCATAGCTCCTTCAACTAAAAGCTGGTCTAGAGCATAGACCAGGTCCTCTGCTCTCCCCCAGTCGAAAGGCTCATGTAAATGGGTATGGTGATTTTAATGAAAGAACTCAACGATATTCTGCAGCGATGGACTCTGTCATCTCTCAACAGAATGTCTATCTCCTTCTGATGCGAATAAGCTTAATGTTGCAGAATATTATTCTCCAATCGGATTAAGTGCTTTTCTCCTGTTACCTTCTGCAAAGTGCTTTGAGAAGTTTCAAATGCAGCAGGACCTCAAAAAGTTTGAAGCTTGAAATATGATGCACTACGCGGAATAATATTAGAATTTTCGAATTTTAATATAGATATATGGACCTAGATGACTGAATTCTTGTGCGAGTCAGAAGGCATGCTGTTCTTTATTGTTGTGTGGAAGGTTATCCCTTTCAGCTGCAACAAACACCAAGTCGGATAGCTCTGGTGGTTTTCAGCTGCCTGCAAGGTGGTGAGCCATGTTATGGACAGACGTACATAATTTGAATTTGCATGCAATCTATTTATTGACCTCGTTTATTAAAAAATCCTAAATTAATTCTTTATGCAATGAACTCCCTGGAGGTATATCTCGTGGTAAAACCTATTTGCAATCTAGTTTGCTGGTGTTCTTGATTAAGCATCTACACCGCACCATCGTTATAGTCTTGGTCGCAACTATATGTGTCTTACACGTGCATGCAGAAAATTAATGCTTAATAAATCTAGATTAAGTCATGTTATGATATCATTAACTGTGCTCGAGAGGAATCGTGTCATGTGGCTACATAAAAGAGGCGCTGGTTGCAGGATTCTTAATGGTCAAAAGGAGCTAAAGATTGCTGTGGGCGTTTTGAGCAGGAGAGGTGTGAGCGTAGACCTTCTGATTGAACCACTCTGACCTGAGAGCTTGTTATAAGTAGATGAGAAGTTTTCGAGCTAATATGTTGCTGATTTGCTGTGTCTTAATTTCTTCCTGTGGTATCTCATGTTTTTTTTTTTTGATGGAATTGTGGGGAAGGAATTAGGGAGGAATGTGCAAAGATTTCTTTAAGAGGGAAGAACAGCAATCAGTGAGAGGTCACCGAGGAAGATAAGCTTTCCCATAGCGTCAGACCCGAGATGAACCCAAAGCTTGAAAGCATGGAGAGATTTCTGGATAATGGAAATGATGGAGTGCTGACGATGGAGAAAGATCCTTCCATTTCTTCTTCCCATAAGTGACATAACAAGGCGATTACAAGTTGATCCCAAGATCTATGTAGAGTAGGCCAAATTATCTTCTGCCTCCAAAAGGTCCAAAGTGCATGTAAATTGGTGGTTCATCCTCTAATATTGAGACAAGTTTTAAAAGCGGTCCGAATGCTCCTGGAGAAAAGGCATCAAAGAAAGAGGTGGGACACTGTTTCCTCATTTCAGCTACAAAATAGACAGCCTGCACTTACCGCCCATCCATTTCTAGCCAGCATTTCCTCTGTGTGAAGTTTGTTCTTCAAGGCAAGCCATAGAAAACTTTGATCATTTTAGGTACAGCTATTGTTTAAATAATCTTGCAATACGAGCAAAGAAGGCCGTCATTGTTAACGAATTTGTAGAAGAATCCACCGACGGTCGGATGGTGGAGACGAGATCATATACTTCTGTAGTTGCTCCATTTGTTGATATAATAACAAGCCCTTTCGTCTAACTAGACACTAAAGATCCCTCCATCTCTATTGTGATGCTGCTACATTCTCTTTGGTTGCTGGTGCTACCAAATCCGGTCTAATTTGAATAGTCTGGAGGGCATTGATCAATCCACTGGACTTGTAATAGCGCAAGATAGAGCACTGGCTTTCTTGAAGGACTGTGGATCTATACACATAATAAAGAAAGAAAGGCTTCTTCGTTGAGCTCTGACCAGACCCTCCATTGTTTGTCAGATTAGATTTTGATAGAATTGAATAATAATAATAAATAGAGAATATAATAAAGAGTTAGAGTAGCGTAAAATAGCTATCTTGTTCTATTTGGTATCTAATCGATCTGAAGATGGTTGGATCTAATCGACACCTGATCGATCCAGAGGTAGTCGGATCTGATCGATATCTGACCAATTTAGAGATGATTGAATCTAATCAACATCTGGTCAATCTGGAGGTCAACGTCTGGCCGATCTAGAGATGGTCAGATCTGATTGGTGTCTGATCAATCTGGAGATGATTAGATCTAATTGGCATCTAATCGATCTGAAGGTGGTCGGCCTCGATCTGATCGACATCTGGCTGATCTGAAGATGATCAATTTGGATCTGGTCGGCATCTAATTTGATCAGCTTTTATCTTGATCTTTTGACTTCGGCCTTCTCAGATTGGCCTTCAGGTCAGTCTTTAGAATTATGGCCTTTGGGAGCTCAGCTTTTTGGATCTTGACCTTTGGGTGTTTGGCTTTTGGGAGCTCAGCCTTCATCTTGATCTCAGGCTTGGTAGCTTGATCTCAGACTTAATAACTTAGCCTCGGACATTATTTCGATCTCAACGTCTCATAGACCTACTGACTACGAAAAGAAGAAGAATGATGAGTAAAGGCTTGAGAGTCTCTTACCATGAGGTCTTAGATTATAGGAGTTTCTCCCTTCAAAATCTGTCCTCTCGAGATCTCCTTAGGCCTTAGCCCTATTTATATAATCATGATTTGGAGGTAGAAATCAAAAATTACCATAACCTACTTCTTTAGCTGCATTCAAATCTATTGTGACCATCTTTCTTATTTAGAATCCATCAAAATTAATTTTAAATTTAATTTTTTTAAAATCTTTTGCCATATTTATCCATGATAGGCAAGCTATAATTATACCATGTCAGTTGCCATCAAGTAAAAGGTCACTAAAAAGCAAATGCAAGATGTATTGCGCCAATCCAATAGTCCTCCCAAAATCTGGTGTCCTTCCCGCCTCCCAGATTGAAGGATGTGCATTTGAAGAACGCACCTAAATCCTTGCATTTGTCCTTCCTGTGGTACCTTATGAAGAAAAAACGCATGATAAAGAGAGTGGCATACATGTAATCCTAATGGTCGTGATATGTGGGGAATATTTCAAGGTTTGTCTATGTACATACATCATATGCATGCATATATGTACAGAATTTGGAGATTGAGATATTAATACAGTTAATATTTATAATCTGATGGATGGAGAATTTGTGGACTGAAATGGTTGTTGGAGATTTTTTTACTTAGTTTTGCATAAATCAAGGGAACATGATATAAAATCAATTTAATGATGATGACTCGATACTTCATCTAACATTTTTTTATATAATTTATAATATCTTGGGACCCACTTAAAGAATTTATCAAAAGAATGTTTTGGATTTGGTCTTGTACATGTATCGGAGATCTAGCCGGTACATAATTGATGTAGAATTAAATATGATCGTAAGGACCCATTAGATTTTTTTTTTAAAAAAATAGGCTTTTACTTCCATTTTATTGTCTGCATCTTTTAAGCTTCCTCGAGTTGCAACTGTAATAAACCACCTTTCACCTGTTGCCCATGCAAGAATTATAAATCTAAGAAATGATGTAGGAATTGGAATATGAGAATCCTTTTGTTTAGCAAAATTTTGGTGTGGAATTTTCTTCTTTTTAAGGCATATACGTATGTGAAACAGGGAAAGCAATTCATTTATTTTATTACAGTAAATAATTTTGAAAAGTTTTGCACCTAAATCAGTACCCAAAAGATTCTTTACATAGTGGTATTTTAGCTCTCATCTTCATCTCCTCCGGTGGATCGTATGGTAAAGACATCTAAAGCTAATTTTTTTTTTTTTTGATAAGGCGATACATTCAAATAATTCTTATATAAATGCAATGAAGAAAATTAAAAAATAAAAAACTCCGAAGTTACCCAAAAACGATCCCCATTCTGATCTAAAGGACTTTTTCTATGTGCTCAGCTACATAGGCGGCCATCCAATTTGCTGTAGTATTTGACTCTTAGAATATATATCTAATTACGAGTGCAGTACATCCCTCTAGGAAAATCGAGATGTCATATAGTAGGAGATAAATAACTCCTCTTTGGATGCAGCTTTATAACCAGAAACCACCGTGGTGGAGTCATCCCCAACAACGAGCTGGCCAGCCCCCAGGGTCCGTTTAACAAACATAATCCCTACCCGGCAAACATAATTTCTGTCCAAACTGCGAAGCTCCGCACCAAGTACCATGGGCTCAAATAAGTGACTCCCCCCATTCACCACTAGCCTGAAATCTGGCCCATGGATCACAAAGCCTACCTCACCCTGCCTGCCCTAGACACTCTCATCAAAATTGACCTTTATGTATGATGGAGGAGGGGGATCCCAGGTAACGAATATCCGATAGGACGCTGTATAAGCAAAGTGGGAGCTCTAGGTTTTTGGGAGGCATGAATGTCACATAGGTCAACTATATTATCATGGTCAAAGCTCTCTCTAGAATAAACCTCACTGAACAATGCCTGGATTCAAACACCAGACTGTGCCTAGCTAACCAAATGTGGAGGGTCATATAGACTGCACGGATGTCCACCACCCCCTGCGAATGTCACCACCAGTGCTGCGCTCTAAGAACTTCAGAAAGGCCTAGGTCAGATCCTCCATCTGAACTATCTGCAGGTGCATCCTTGCCAAGGATCAAACATATCTCGCCCTCGAATATCAGAATAGAATATGCTCCATGGTCTCCTCCTCCAAGTCGCAACAAGGACAAACCAGTTGAATATCCATGTCTTGAGCATAGAAGAGATCTGGTAAGAAGCCATCATCAAGCACCTTCCAAAGAATAGGCTCACCCTCGAATGCATCCCGATCCTCCAGACCCATCTAACATCTCTGTGCCTAGTGGACTCCCTCTTATAAAACTGGTAAAGATCAATTGTCACAACCCTCAAAGTGTAGAAATGTCCCTAATTCCTGATGTTTGATTTGCTATGAATGAAAATCGCAAGAGATGACACCCACTCTCCTAATTGCTCCCCAAATAGACAGGATACAGCTATCCAATTCCATCCCCTGCCATCTGCAAGAAGAAGATCAACAATTCTCGTAGAGTCAATCACCTCAGAGCTGATAAAGATAGACCACCAGCTCAAGAGCAGGTCTCCAATGTATAGATCATACAAAATGTTTATAGAGTGACCATCCCCACTAACCATCTCGTCTAGAAGATTATATCGAGAGCGTAGGTATAGATCTCTCTTTACAAGAAAGTACTATGGTTAGATCGGATCTCTCCACCAAGAGACCACGGTCCATACCTAGAGGAGGTTTATTCATTCATGGAAACATACATTAGGTATCTTGTTTCTTGTTGGATTTTTTTTTTCTTCAAACATGAGAAAATTGGATGGATTACAACAAGCTCTTCAGGTTGTGTTCATAAGTTTTGATTTTTCTAAATTTTTTTCAAAAAATTTAGAAAAATTCTTCTTTTTATCTATAGAATTTTCAGTGAATATGTGCATATTAGTTCTCTTCCCATGTGGAAGTGCAAAAGCAACCTATTTCGAGAACATTAGATAAACGATGCCCTGCATTAGGATATGACGTACAATATAGATCAGCACCACATCACGATAGGATTCCCATAAGGCAATCGAGGTCTCTCTTTTCAAAGTACAAGCATGGGACGCTTCCGCCCCTTAGGCTGCCAACTTTGACCTTGGTGATCGCGACTTGGGGGCTGCGTCGAGCCCCCGCGATGATGACCAAAAGACATGGATTTTTTTTCCTTTTGGGTAAAAAAAAAGGACATGAATTTTTTAATGCAAATTGGGATTCTCTACTTTGGAATTATAGCACTGGCCCAAAACACAAATTAGGTCTTAACTAATCAAAAATAAAGAATTAGATGAATAATGGTGTTTCTTTGTAATTGGATTTTCATGATGTGTAAAAGGAAAACCTTGATTCCTCGTAAAATTGGTTGTTGGATGAGAGATAGATAGCTTATGAACATTGAGCCCATCCAAGCGCGATATAAATGCTTTTGTGCTTATTTCTCCACGATTGAATTAGTTCACCAACTAAGTTCAACTAAAAATTATTTCTAGTAGTATTAAACTAATAGCTATTTATCTCATTCTTCCTCCTCCTCTTCTGAAAGGGGTGGGATAGAAAATTATTGTATGCATCAGGTGCAAGTGAATCAGGATAAATCTTAAAGCATATACACGATGGATAGCGTGTAATCGGAAATTGATGAAATACAAAGGGTAGTGTGGCGTGTTATCCACCGTAGGATTTGACGCGGTCTAATTGCACCTGATGCATGCAACACGGAGGCGGTGGGTGGGGGTACTGAATGTGTTTATCTGTCCATCGAGTCCTCTCACTGTATAACGTACCAGCTGAATCTGAAAGGGAATTTATTTCTCTTTAACCCGAAATGGAGTGGGAAAGCTGTACCTCTGATGCTGGCCTTTCCTTTCTGAAAGTCTACCGCCCTATTTTTTGGCTGGCGACCCATGAAAATCAGACCCAAAGGTTCCATTTCTACAAGTTGAAATATTTATTAGGACAGCGCCATGCTTCCTAAAACACCAGCCAAGTCCCATTGTCCACCATTTAAAGCACCGGTTTCTGAAATCGAAATGCTGATGTAAGGCATGGTTTTTCTTTTTCTTCAAGACAACGACTGAAATGGCATAACTAAAATCTCTATTCACGTTGACATGATATTTGTTAACCTTCAGATTAACCAGGACCCAATACATAACCAAGGAAAAAAATAATAAGAAGAAGAATAAGAAACAGCTAAATTTGCAAAATTCCAAGGCATTTCTTGCATAGATTACACAAAGTGCATATGATCAATTAGTCCCATAAAATTTTTAGTCGGCATCAGTTTTACGCCATCATATATGATATTCTTGTGCAATCTGGAGCTTCCATCGATGCTGAGATGTTGCCATCTGTCAGCAAGGTGCTCCACGTATCCATTTGTTTAATAAAACACATCAGCATATGATATATATACTAAAATATTTATTTAGTAAATAATATTCATTTTTATTAGTTAAACTCATGCATGTGGGTGGTAAACTAGAGCTGAGTAGGAGTGTATTAGCCAAGTGTGTGATCACACACGTCAATATTTTTTCTCATGAGATCACAGCTATTCAAAATTCCCTCAAAGCATTTTAATGCATGTTAATACGGTGTATTTTGGGATATTAGGTTTGGTTTCAGGAACCCTAAGCTATTGGGTTGAGTTTACTACAACAAAATTAATGCATGTTTCCACTAGTTGATGGATGTTGGCCAAATAACTTGAGCTTTGAGGTGCACACAAGGCCTTTAATGTAGCTAACACATATCTCGAGGCTACCAACATTCAGATTGAGATGCTTCGAGTTGCATATGTTTTGTGGAAAATTAGAGACCACTTTGAGTTGTAACACGAGTTTAGAAGTAATTGAAAATCTCATGGTGGATGAAAATTTCTGATAATGACTCACTTATAGGGATTGGTGGTCTTGGTCTGATAACACATGGTTCAGATTGGACTGCTGGGCCATTTCTACTGAAAATCTAGAATATCCTTGGCATAGGTCCAGTCAATGTGCATCCTTGCTCCTTAGTAAACATTTTTCCCTTCTCTTTGCTAGAAAATTGTTAATAGCACTATTGATTGTGTGCTTCTTTAAAATGGGAGCAGTAAAATTTATTGAGTAATACAACTAGGAGTGCTGACAGTATATATTTCGAATGGTGATAACAAGATCAAATATAAAGATACACATACATATTTTCACTTATGTACGCTTTGATATTTGATGAATTCTATATTAAATTACATATGGATATAAGCTAACATTTGTAAATTTTGTTCTGTCCATTCGTTTTCCTTGAGATGCTTAAAAGCTTAACTTAGATGCTGTTTCAACAATACCATAATATGAATATCAACTCCCTGCATGGATAGATGCTTGAGACCAGCTAAACCTTAAAATGCTAGTGGTTGATTAAACTTCAAGAGTTCAAAAAAGGATGCAAATATTTGTATAGATGCTCCATTGTATTAATTTAAATCATGGATTATATAACTAACCGAAAAAATGAGCATTATAGACCTTCAAAAAGAAAACTTTGTGAGGAAAGGACAGATAAAACTCACATGTTACTCATGGGAAAGCGAAGTGGAGCAAATCTCTCCCATCGGATTCTGCGCCGGTCCTCACAACTTAACCTAAACAGCGGATTTTAGCTAAAAGCAAATCCGCACAACTAAATATTTTGCATGGTTTCTTAATACTCCAATATCTCCATTCCGGTTCCAGGATCAGATAAAAATTAGCGCGCACCGCAGAGGAGCCGGTTTCACTTGGAAAATAATCGGTGGACCCCACATTTGGACCCTGCTTATCTTATTTAAAACTTCGCCGCAACACACCAAAGTGAACCTCTCCAGATTCTAACCCCAGTGGGCCACTGTTCCGGTGTCTCGTAGAATATCCAAATAAATTTCTCCGAAGTCCAAAAACAAGTCATTCGTACCAACCATTGGTGGACGTTAAGACACTAGGCCAATCAAGAATGGAGATAGGTTCCATAAGCATCGAAACGCGGGGAATTATATCGCTCGCCCGATGGAGTAGGAGAAGAAGACCCCCGTTTGTTACGTTGTCGTCGCTTTCTCCACCCCGGTTGCCTATAAATCCGACCACTACTCCTCTCTGCCTCCATATTCGCTCTTCCCGCTTTCGATCCCTCCGACTCCTTCCGATCCATCGTCCGATTCCAGCGAGATGTCGGCTCCATCATGCTCAGCTTCAGACCTGGCTCCGCTCCTCGGCGGCACCGGCAACTCGTCTGCCGCGGCCCAGTACATCTGCTCCCAGTTCGATACGGTGGCGCTCCAGTTAACCGACGCCGCCTCCGCCATCGATACCACCTACCTCCTCTTCTCAGCCTATCTCGTCTTCGCCATGCAGCTCGGCTTCGCCATGCTCTGCACCGGATCTGTCCGGGCCAAGAACACCATGAACATCATGCTCACCAACGTCCTCGACGCCGCCGCCGGCGCCCTCTTCTACTACCTCTTCGGATTCGCATTCGCCTTCGGGACCCCTCCAACGGCTTCATCGGCCGCCACTTCTTCGGTCTCAAGCGCGTTCCCGAGCCAGGATTCGACTACTCGTACTTCCTCTATCAGTGGGCCTTCGCCATCGCCGCCGCCGGCATCACCTCCGGCTCCATCGCCGAACGCACCCAGTTTGTCGCCTACCTCATCTACTCCTCCTTCCTCACCGGCTTCGTCTACCCATCGTCTCTCACTGGTTCTGGTCCGCTGACGGCTGGGCCTCCCCTCCCGCCCCGTCGGCAAGTCCCTCCTCTTCGGCTCCGGCGTCATCGACTTCGCCGGATCCGGCGTCGTCCACCTCGTCGGCGGTGTCGCCGGCCTCTGGGGCGCCCTCATCGAGGGCCCCGAATGGGCGCTTCGACGACGCCGGCCGGTCCGTGGCCCTCCGTGGCCACTCCGCCTCCCTCGTCGTCCTGGGAACTTTCCTCCTGTGGTTCGGCTGGTACGGCTTCAACCCGGGCTCCTTCATCACCATCTACAAGTCCTACGGCCCGATCGGCTCCATCCACGGCCAGTGGTCCGCCGTCGGCCGCACCGCCGTCACAACCACCCTCGCGGGTTGCACGGCAGCGCTCACCACCCTCTTCGGGAAGCGCCTCCAGACGGGGCATTGGAACGTGATCGACGTCTGCAACGGCCTCCTCGGCGGCTTCGCGGCGATCACCGCCGGGTGCTCGGTCGTGGACCCCTGGGCGGCGGTGATCTGCGGCTTCGTGGCGGCCTGGGTGCTGATCGGCCTGAACAAGCTCGCGGCGAAGGTGAAGCTCGACGATCCCCTGGAGGCGGCACAGCTCCACGGTGGGTGCGGGGCGTGGGGGATCATCTTCACCGCCCTGTTCGCACGTGAGAAGTACGTGAACGAGGTGTACCCGGGGCGGCCAGGGAGGCCGTACGGGCTCTTGATGGGGGGAGGGGGAGGCTCCTGGGGGCGCACATCGTCGAGATCCTGGTGATCGCGGGTGGGTGAGCTGCACGATGGGCCCGCTCTTCTTCACGCTGCACCGGATTGGGTTGCTCAGGATCTCGTCGGAGGACGAGATGGCCGGGATGGATCTCACCCGCCACGGGGCTTCGCCTACGTCTACGACGCCGAAGACTCCGCCAGCGGAAGGATGGCGCCAACGGCGCCACCGGATTCATGCTCAAGTCCGCCAACGTTAGGGTCGAGCCCAACTCGGGCGCCACCACCGATCGGGTTTAGCTTCTTGCTTGTTATATTAGGTTGGAGTAGAGCCACACTCTCCTCTGTAAGCCCAGAATGGAAGTATATATTGGGTTTTTAGGTTACGATGCTTTTAATTTTACTTTAATATTTTCTGTTTGTGGTGGGATATGGTTGTATTACCATGTGGAGTGAGAAATGTGAGGAAGACATGTAGGAGTGTGACAAGTGGATGGCTGTGATCATCTGGGGGATTTTATCTCGCATGTGGTGATAAATGATGGATGTTCTCTTGTTGTTTTGCACTTGCAGTTGGTTTGTCGTGGTTTCTCTGGGCTTGTGAACTTTAATGTCGCTTGGATTATTACTTTACACCACTCCCTGTATATTGTGTCTCTCTTCTAAAATTTTGATTATTAGAATGGAAGCATAGCCACTAGTTCGGTGTTTCTAAACTAAATAAAAGGTTCTGAATAGGCTATAGATTCAGAAATGCCTTAAAAGAATTTTGAATGGTCGAAAATATCAGTGTTATCAGAAATGCAGAAAATTGTTATATTCTTAAATTTCTCATGCAATAAATGCCATAAAGGGAGAAACTTTCAACCACAAAAAAAAAAAAAAAGGGAAGAGAGGAGGCACAGGATCTAGAATCATGAGAAGAGAGCACGACAGAGCAGGCATGGTTTGCGTCCTGAAAACGAGTGATTCTTTTTGTCCTTTGCTCTTGGAATTTCTTTTGAATGTTGGATCATAGCAGAGGAGCCTCCTACAAAGAGCTTCCTTGGAATGGTTCGATTCTGGACGGGAAAGGAGAAGGTGACGGGAGTTGGATTCTTCGAACGTTGTGGTTACCATGTCTCATGCAAAGCTCGCGTCCAAGGAACCTCGATGATACATCGGAAGGGCTCCACCAATTAAGTATGCCAGCTTTACGGAAGAAGGACAACTAACGGTACACAGCCAATGGCATGGTGAGGGCCAGTTATGTGAACCATAAAAATGAAATTCTCTATTTCCAATTCGAATAATTATAAGCCTATATTTATTCGAAAGAGCTTGGCAACATGATTACACAAACTGCTCGCGGTATTGCATTTCCAGCCATTGATGCAGTAGATGGTATTATATTCATCACCGGGGGTGGGAGATGGGGAAAGAAAAATTTGATTGGGCTACAATTTGACTGTGGCGGAGGGTAACTCAATCCTCCATTTCTCAAAAGTAAATATTAAAATTTTTTTTTTTTTGATAAGACTGAGTACACATACAAGCCATATATGAATACAACCACAAAAGTTAGGAACCAAATATAGCCTATCTCTATATCTGTCTACATCATCTCTCCAGCATGCCCTACGATGGAGGAGCCGACCTAATTAGCTGTACTATTCGTCTCACAATAAATGTATTTGATTGCTAATAAAGTGCACTCTCAAATGACTTTCAAATGTTATAGAGGAGCGAATGGTTGGGAATGGCTCTCCTCTAACCTGAATCCACTCCATTACTAGTAATGATAAAATCATCCTCAATGATTAGGTAATCAACTAGTCTTACATAAGTGATACCTGCTCAGGCCACTCACAGCTCAATACTCAAAACGGTAGGCTCAAAAGATGCTTGTTGCCCGCGGCACCATCTTGAAATCCAGCCCACGGATAATAAATTATGCTCCTTCTCTGCTGCTCATCACATTGCCTTCAAAATTGATCCTGACATACTTTTGAGGTGGGGGCTCTCATGAAATGAACATCCTACAAGTCGTCGAATAGAGAGGAAGTCCCAAAAATCAGTAATCCTCTAAGCCAAATTAATCGATGATGTGCGAGTGCTCTCAACAACCTAATTCAAGGGTCTCTCAAAGACAAATCTCGCAGATAGCCTCTTGGACTTGATCTTATATTATTGCTAGTCAACTAGATATAATAAGCAATGTAGGCTACTCAAGTAGTCTCAGTGCCAGCGCTCCGTTGCAAAGCCTCAAGAAAAGATTGCAATGATGTCTCTATCTAGGCTACCATTAAGAAGAACTTGGACAGCCACTAAATCTGCTCAACTCTTGGGGCGAAGGAAAAAAAAAACATGCTCCACAATCTCATCCTTCCCGCAACAAGGGCAGATGGATAGAAGGGCCGTACTCGTGGTCTCTCGATACAAATTTGGTAGAGAGATGATTCCAGACAACCTTCCATCCAAATAAGCTTCAAATCCATGCACCATCCAACCACTTGACTAGATCCCTCCTATACAAGTCCACAGGTCATAGAGATCCCTCTAAGTGATACTTTGACGGTAGCAAAAAGCCATGATCCGTCATGCATAGAATTCACGGTGGTAATCGGCCACAATTTTCATTCGCATTTGTTGTTCATTAATACACTTAGCAGCCATCCGTCTATGAATTACACCCAGCTTATATAGCTTTCTAAATCCTCAAAAAAAATTTATTTATTTGAAAAATTAGAATTTTATATCCATTCTATTTTTGGAGTGCTGACTCCAAAAGAAATCGAATTCTGTAATACATTCACCGGTTTTTTTGTTTTGTCAGTCTTTTTTTCTTTTTTCTTGGCGCATTGTCGGATACAACGGAGCCCAACTTTTGCGTTATGGTTGCGCAAGGCGACGGGGAGGGCTTCGCCCTCTGTCGCCTCTTCAACGTCACCTCTCAAAGCTCCAAGCCATTGCCTCGACGCCTCATCGAGACGTCCACTGTTTCCATCTTTGACGCTCCCAGCCAGATGAACGATCCCTCGCCCCCCACCCCTTCCACACGCGGGGCCGACCAATCGATGACCATATCTTTCCGTTGAGTTGGCTAGTTCAGGGGCGATCGGTTGCCGCCGTCGCCGGCGGCCACGCTAGATCGACACTACTGGATCCGATCGGCCACGAGCCATGGTGCAAGATATGAAACTGTTAGTACATTAAATTTTGCTTTTAGAGGCACCGCAAGGGAAAAATAGTTCTTTTTACATATTATTGCAATCAACGGGAGTGAATATATATATATATATATATATATATATATATATATATATAT
>KE504936.1:673105-692974 GCA_000441515.1 Elaeis oleifera
ATATATATATATATATTGATACAGCTACGGGATCCTCGTGTGCCTCACCAATCTCTGAATATCAAAAGGAGCTCAGTGTAGAATAAAATAGTGCTGGAAGAATTTCTTCACACACAAAAAAGAAACTGAATGCTGCAGAAGCAGTGAAGTCTGAGGGACTAATAAGTACTTTCAATTTAACCAGCAACCTGATTTCTTATGTGGCTCCCCATGTCAGGATCTTATAAGCAATTCAAGTTTTGACCAAGGATATACTAATTTGCTCACCATGGAAGTTCTCCCAATATAACCTGTATAACTTGACTTTGTGACCCAATGAAACCATCTCATTACTTTAATGTAAAACAAGTTCTGCAATTCTACCATGTTACTTGAAATAAATCACAAGACTTATCAAACAAGGCTTGACAATTCTTGAATTTGCAAATTATCATAAAACTATCCGATACAATTAATGCTCTAGCATGACATGTCACATTTTTTTTTTTTGCTATACATGCCAAAATGTTGTTGTTACGCAATATCGTACATTTTCTAGCCCCCCTCCATAAGTTGCCTATTTAATATCCATTTTAATATTGAAACACACTTCATGAGATTGTGGGATGGAGTCGATGGAGAGGTCCGCCATTGCAATATGTGAAATCCACAAAATCTATAAGAGATGCCAAGCAACTCGGAAGACTTCTCAAAGAACTACAACAATCTGCATGGTAGCTATTGTTTGACATATACAGAAAAGAGTGATGCTCATAACTTAAAGAAGAGATATTACGTAAGATAAAAGGTTTACGACTTATGAGCGGAGACTGAGCTGCAGACAAGACGTGAAATTAGGGCATGATCCAAGCGCGGAGGCCCTGATTTGGGACGGACTTGTGAAACTAATTAGTTAGTCCTAATGGATATTTGTATGTTTTCCAGAAAAGAATTAGAAGAATCAACTTTATTAATACATAGAAAGTGATAAATGTTGAAGTAAATGCATGTTTTGCGTTGCATAATTGCTCTTTGTTGCGATGGTTACTCAGCAATCAATTCTCGAACGGACACCAAATATGTCCAGTAATAGCAGTGGCACCACGTGGAACGGACAGAGAGAGACAAAAACGGGTCACAAATTGAGAAAGCAACCTCACCAAAGCAAAACAAAATTATAACAAAGCCTAGATGGCGCTTGAAAATAGGTGACAATGCACTGTTGAACTTAATCCTGAGCATTTTATGCTGACTATTGCCCCAAATATAAACTTAACAAAGTTTCGAAAATAATCTTCACTCACAGTTCAGATGATCAGGAATATTCAATTCCACATGAGAAATTTCTGGTTACGCAACAACTGAAAAAGATGAGTATATCCGATCACAGCAAAAATATACAGGAGAGATGCTTATCCTTGCCAAATAAGACCCTAAGTAATGTATCCATGTATTGCAGATAATTTGTAACCCAGGAGTTGAAATAGATGTTTGAAGATCAAAAAACTATACCGGTGGTAAGCTACTCCATGCAGCTTCAAAGTCATGGAACAGCGTTTCTGGTTGCCCTTGCTCTTTTGCACTCTCTGCTACCATCTCCTCCTCCATAAAGGCTAAAAGCTACCCAACCGAGGCTCCCATGAATCCTGACTGCTCCCAGAACCAGTGGGTCAGATGGCTGTACATCTTTAGCTGGGAATCTACTCCCTGAGCATTTTCCGGAATATTTTGAGCTGCTGGGTTCACCCACCCGCAGTCAAATTCTAATGAATTCAGGTTGGTCACTTCTCGTGCAGAATGACCACGGATATCCACATCATGACTTCCATTTGTCTCAGGAACAAATTGACTGAAGGACTGGGGTTGTGAAGAAGCCATAAGTGGCTGTTGGACATCTGGGGCAGCATCCCTGTCGTTACTGTCAGAGACTCCAAGTTCAGATGCCACGCTGGCAAGTATATCCTGCCAACTTTTCATGCTATCATCTAATAGAGTCATCGTTGGGCCCTGGAAACTCTGTGACCTTAGTGGCACACATTGAGATTTCTGTGGTGCGGTTCTGTACATCTGATTCACGCTATCATCCACTGATGTTACTGATGAGCACTGAGATATCTGAGAAGTTAATGGTGCAGAATGAGATCTCTGTGACAGTGTCACTGGTGGGTGTTGGGACCTCTGTGATGTCAGTGGAGGGCACTGAGTTCTCTGTGAAGTGACTGGTGTGAAATGATATTTCTGTGGCACATTTCTCTGGAACTGATTATTCGGTGATCGGTTCTCATTCAAGCTCGCAGAACCAGATCGAGCTGTCCCAACCTTTTAAATCTTGTCTGGGAATACACAAACTGAGTCAAAGCACCAGCAACACGATTATGTCTTGGTACACATTGTGCTCTGGGATTTAATTGGTGGGATTTAGATGCATAATGACCAGGCCTCTGACCAAGATAAGATAAAGGTGCCGAATTCTGGTGGTGTCTTCGGTTTGCTGGATCTGGAGTGGCATATCTAGGGGCTGAGCAAGGCTGGAGGGGATTTGATCTGGATGACGGAATGGATAGTGAAGATGTGTTGGAACGACACAGTGGTACTGAGTTTTGAAAGGATGGCATCATGGAGAGTGTTGTATCAGGAAGCTTCTGTGGCCGTGAAGTTGTGTTCTTCTGTTTGAAGGACTGCCGCAGTACTTTCCACTTTCCATCTTTATCTGTAGAATGACAATGATCGGTGCTTGCACCACCATTGCCCCAATAGATACATGGGGCTGGAGAGTCACAGACATAACAGTGGCACTGCATTTACCGAGTCATAATCAATTGATTGGACCGATAGAAGGTATATTAGAAACAAGTGCTAACCAGGTGCATAAACAATACCCAAGGAAAAGCCACAATTTTTCCCGCCTCAGAAAAAGCAATGGAAAAGCCAAAGATTTTCAAGTTTAAGGAAAAGAATATAATGTGTATAAATAGCACTACAACTTACCAATTTGCAATGCTTTGCATGTGATGTGGTGCTGAAAGGGAAGTTAGCGCATAGATGCCGTGGATGAGGGTAGTCCCTGCAAGCCAACTGCAAAAGGACGACAAAAATTGTTCACAGGTAATACCCAGATGATTGCCAACAAATCATAACTGCTGCTGCATTTAAGAATCATTATCTGCAGGTATACCTATTGTTTATATGGTCATCAACAATAAATATTCAAAAACATACAATGAGAGGAAAAAAACTGCAAATGCAAAAAACAGATCCAAGCTTGAGCCTTCAAACAATCATCATGCTTGAGCATCAAGGAACATAATTCAAGTACAGCACAAAATCCGTTACATTGTTATGAGCAGCTGGATACAATAAGCACAGATTATATGGCAATTATCTTATTCAGACAAAATGCTTATCTATTGACAAATGACTCTCACAATGAAAGAACATTAATAATAATATTTAAATTATATATATATATATATATATGGGTGATGCAGTAGCCATGGAGTAACCATGTTGGATCAGCCTGTGTTGGTGGCCTATAATTTAGTCAAGAAGTCAAAATCTAGTATTAATTACGCTATTAATAGCTAGTTTTGTTATGCTTTAGCTACGTGTTATTAATATCAATATGTCTCCTGGTATTTTTAAGCTTATTAATTACAGTTCATACATGTTATATTTCAGAGTTTGTAAAAGTATTTATTTTTTTGTCCTTTAGAAAGTTGTAAGCATTAATGAGTGGGATTGCAAGGTCACCTTGTATCTATATAAATAGATATGCAGTAGGGAAAGAAATATAGTGAAGAATTTGGAATGAAATTTGGGTTAAAATCTCTTCAATTCAATGATCGATTTTACTTGTTCTCTCTCTTTTTTTATTTGCTTCTTCATCTCCCCTACTATTTTAGGTATCAAATGGTATCAGAATATTCATTCAATCTCTTTATGTCCTTAAAATCATGGTCCGCAACAACAATGAGCAAGACGAACTCCTTTCAGACCATGAAGAGTTGCTTCATCAACATGAAGAATGCTTGGTTAGAATAGAATGAAGAGCAGATGAGGGTCTAGTAACCAATCAATTGAAAGAAGTAGCCAATTAGTTCAAAGAACAAGAAAAGGGTTTGAGCAACTTCAAGCTATGCTAGCTCAACTGATGACAAATAGAACTTCTTCAAATGAAAGGCCATCATCCTCTGAAGTTATTCCTCCATCACAATATCAAGATCAAACTCAAGGGCAAGGCACCAGTTAAGGCCAAAGTTAGGAATTCACCTCAAAAGCCTCCCAATGTGGTGATATCTCATAATACTCCAAATTCTCCTTCCAAGACTCTCGTGTCCCATCCTCCAACTCTTGAAACCCACACAATTGCAAGATCCAAGTATGCTATGCATTCATCAATCATAATAGTGAATCATGTGGAGGCATTCAAGTCTAAGAAAAGATATCGAAGATTGATCATAAGGCCTTATGCTTTGATCCCTAAAGGTTTTAATCGAAAAGGGATAGTTATATTCGATAAATGCTTACTTTCTCTTTACATCGCATATCCAAAGATTCTGAAGATCCCTACTTGCATGTAGTATATACACGCTCATCATTTGCAAGAATTTATCAAACAAAATATTATAAAATAGATCTATCATGATGAAAGATGTACAATGTGAGGTGTACGAAGGAAAGACTATGGGCAGCACAGCAAAAGGCATTTATAGGCCTACACCAAATTCTTAACAAAGCTTTCAACTCAAGGACAAGTTCCATGCAATGGAAGCATCTAATGCAGGAGCAATGGAGCAACCATTTTGGATCAGCCCATTTTGGTTCAGACCATTTTTTGGCCTATGATTCAATCAATGTCAAAATCTAGTATTAATTATGCTAATAATAGCTAGTAGTTATTATGCTAATAATAGTTAGTGGTTATCATGCATTAGTTATGTATTATTAATACTGAATGTGCATTCGTGCTTTAAGGCTTATTAATTATGGTTCATGCCTTTTAGAGTTTGTAAAAGTATGTATTTATTTATTTATCTATCTTTCAGAAATTTGTAACTTCTGAGTGAGATTTGTATTAATTTTTGCTGACTTTAGTGGTGGATTCTACTTGTTATCTCACCTTCCTAATTGCTTCTCCATTATCTAGATCTCTTTCCCCTCTTTTGCTCAACTCCTCAGTATTTCTGATGTTAAAACACTTGAATCATTTATACCAAAGGGCATTATATCATTTATTTTTTACTCAAACTTTATCTCTGTTTTACAATAAGATATCTAATAACATTCACAAATTGGGGAAATAAAGGAAGGTCGTGTGTGTGTGTGTGTGTGTTTAGGCTCGCCCCATGAATTTACTACCAACTTACATTTAATCTTTGTCAACTAAAATATATTTAATCCATGGAAATGCATGAGCACGTAGAGAATAGGTACAACTGAGTACAGAAACAAGCACCACATAAAATGGCAGTCAAATAGAGGATTGAGTGTGAGGTCCCAAAAAAGGATTAACACCATTTTGTCTGACTAAAATTATGTTGAATTCAATTTGTCCTTAAAATACAATGAATGTCCTCATAAGATATTTATAAGAAGCTCCCCATATTCAACATCCTATTCTCTCCAATCTAAACTCATCTACAACACAGCTAAGATATATGTACTAGTTCAGATGATCGTACACAAATGAATGTGCTATGCTGATCCTTAACTTAAATTTAAGTTAAAATGTCGATTATAAACATAAATTTCACATGCGCATGTCACTTTTAATATAAATATATAGAAGCTACTTCTTTGCAGAAGGAACAGCATCAATTTTATAGTATTTAGGCTAAGAAGAAACTCGGGGATTTCTAAAAGATGTCTATTGGAAGAATGATAACCAAATATGTGGAAACATAATAGATTAAGCAAGAAACCTCTCACACAACTTATGTACATTTACTTGGCCAGTGTAATCTTGGATTAGATTGGACACTTAAAGATAAAATCCTATTATTCAAAAAAAAAAGTACTCTTAAATAATTGACATACAATCAAGACACTTAGAAAATCAGATAAATCATTTTGAGCACCTTAACCCCAGATTTCAGATCAAATCATATTTGTCTCAATATGAATATATGCTAGTGATGGATTATTTATTGGACTTGTTTCTTCCATTTGAGGTCCAACCCAAGAGTTGTGTCCTTTGGATAAAAGAGAGAGGAGAGAGGAGGGGGGAGAGGGAGAGAGAGAGAGAATATAGTACAAATTTACAACCATAGATTTTGAACGTTGACTATTCAGTGTAGCAACAACTACACACTAATCCAACGTCCACAACCACAAAATACTAATCCAAGGTCTCTCTTAGATGATAAGATGAATAGCCACTTCTCCAACCTTGCCCACAGCAGCAAACAACTTTCAAGAGAGAATGATCCATCCTGATGAGCTTACTTGGCCAGTCTGAAGCTAAACACTCGGTTATTTCTACACCACCACTGGTAAAGTCCTAGAACTAGAAATCAATACAAGACATATTTAAATCTTATAAAGCACATCCATCTAACAACTATGATAAAACTCCATACATCATTAAATATTAGATCCAACACAATTCATCAATCAACACACATTAATTTAGTCACGTGCTTAGTTTATCGTATCTATTTTGGCTAAAAGTGAAGGTTATCCCAAATAATCTTCTGCAATGAAGAGGGAGACAACATGTCAGAAATGGAGCGACCCTTGATCAAAAAATGGATTAGGTGATCAGGGAGTTAGGATGATTTATATAAAACAAACTAGCAAAGGGAGGGCTAGGACACATACCAAAGTGATTATGAGTTGTTTCCAATGATTAAAGTCTTGGATTGTCCCGAATCATCCCAAACATTGCAGACAGAACAATGAGATATTGCGTCTTTAGATGGGTCCAAGCCCCAGCACATGAAAAGTGTCTATCCCAGCCCATCCTAGCCAATACGAATCATGAAGGTGAACCAAATGGCTACACCATACTGACACTTGGGACAAACTAGCATCCCAGTAATTCACTAGTACACCATTTCTTTTATCTTTTACCATGTTGTTGGTGGAAAGCATCAAGGAAGGTGCTGTTGCAAGAGCTATGAATTCTAGCACCACATAGATACCTCACAAACTAGTGCTATATGCATCAAGAATTTTTAAATAAAATGTCCTGAAAAAATTTATGAAACATGGACTACATTTTTGTCCACTAAATGCCATATTACCATCTCAGCAATACTTAAAAAAAATATACTGATGAGTGAAGAGAATGCATTTTGTCTCTGTTCTGTTTAAGAAAAATCCTAAGAAGATACTTAAAATGTTGTCTTCTCTCTTCAAGATACTATTGGGAAGAAACTAGGAGAAAGAAGAAGGTTAAAGATTCCAAAGATAGGATGGTAACTCGATGTTCCTACATAAATCATTCTAGAACTTAAGAATAGAACTAGCTAATGTGCACAGAAGGAAAGGCATGGAGATATGTCACTTCAATTAAAATCCAAGCACTTGTGCAGCTCTATTCCTGTAGTTGTCTTCATACCAATTATATTCTTTTCAAAGGGACCAACAAGTGCCCAATGTTAGTCATGTCAAATGGCACATGAACACTTTAAAATATTCAATTTATTGAAAAATCAGATGCCTAGATACTCCAAGATGCTCTTTGTACTTCAAGTCATCCAATTTTGGTCTCATCTCCATTACATGTAAACTTTTAGCAGCACTACATAAAAGTTGTCATCTAATATAACACTAACAAATACTTTATCAATTTCATAAAATCACAAAGCAATTGGTCCAATCAACTTTTCTTGTATCATGGATCCATACTAGGCATTGCACGGACATGAATATGAGAATTGGATTTAGGTACATATCCAAGTGTCAGAGTTGGCAAGAGGGAAAGAAGATAGGAACATACATAGGATAAAATGATTTTTATTAAATTATATATTACATCTTTAAATATTGTCTATTTAAATACTAAAAAATTATTAAAAGATATTATTTGTTATGATCTTTCAATATACATGTTTCTCATTCTAACTTCCTAACCAACTTAAGGATATAAATAAAATTTTTGCAAAGTTCTCTAAAAGGAAAAAATGCTCCTCACATCAAAGTGAAGGGTCAAGCTTGGTGTTGGAAGAATTCAACTCTTTGCCAATCTTTAAAAATGAGCTTCATAAGTATCCGAGTATTTAATACATATCCAATAATATATGTGTGTGTGTGTGTGTGTGTTCAATACAAATTTTTGGAGCTAGATGCAAGTGTCCATTTAACATAAGTTCATACATAGTCATGCATACATCAATATCATTCTGACTTGTAGCCTTGTCCAACTGCTTGAAGATACCTGTGTTGGATCCTTCTAGGCATTTAGACACTTGACATCCTTTTCACATCTCAGAGTTTCACTTTCACATGACCAGGAGAGAGAACTATCAATTATTTTCACAAATGGCTAAAGCTTCATGACTTCATTCTGTTCGATGAAAATTATGGTGGAACATGTTAGACGCTACTTAATCATTACCTATGACATATGGTTCCTTGAAGAAAACAAAACTAGATCACATGAAAACATAACTTAATTACAGGTGTTGCACTATAACAATTAGAACAACAATTAAATAACTCAGATAGAATACACAAAGTTATCAATTGAATTGCAAGTTTTAGATTGAAGAAGATCGGCATACTAAATGGCTGATTAAATACATAGCCGGTGTTCAAATGGTTAAGGAAGCAAACAGGCCTCTAAGCACTTAAGCAGATAAATAGCGCAAAGCCATTTAAGTGACTGCATACGTGCTTAAGCGGCCATTTTTGTAATAGTGTAAGGACAGAGTACATCTAAGAAAGCGGAGTAGACATTTTCATAATTTTCTAGGTATTACACTGGACAGTCAGTTTGCTCACTTCAGTGCAACGAAATGAAACAATTGAAATAAAGTCTGTACCAGCAACCTAGTGCATTAAGTTCTTGTCATGCTAGGCTTCTTTTAGCTTTCTCTGTAATTTGGTTTATCAAACAATATTATGCATCAAAATATATGTCTTATACTACAGAAAAATTTGAAGAAAAAGAAAAGCAACAATAACATCAGAGCGCAAGTTGCTGCATAGTCATGGAAGCAGCAACACACTCTTAGACCCCAACTAACAATATTATCTCGCTTCATAAATGATAGACATGTACTTCTTGATTAGATAAAAATGATCAGAAAGGACAAAGCTAAACCAAATCAGGAGATATATTTATCTCCATCAGGACATTATCAACTATCGCAATACCCATGGAAAAAGCCAGAAGCTTTGCAGATTGGGAGGAAAAAGGAAATCAACATACATCAATTTCTATACCCTTTTCCAGCACTTTGCTAACCACCAAGAAGGAAAGGCGAAAGTAAAACTCAAGCATCAAAATCCCCTCTATTTTGAAGATAAATTAAAGTAGCAATATAATGGAAAGAATCCAACTAAAATCACCCAAAAAACAATAAAAAGGTTATAAAAAGAAAGAAAATTATACCTGCCCTTCTCTCCAAGTATGAGCAGGTCATCCGACCCATCTCCCCCACCGCCCTTATCACCAACAACCGAGACCGGATTATCAGGATCGGAATCCAACACCAAGCAATCATCATCGGACTCATCACTCGCAGCACCCTTCGCCGGCCTCCACGACTCAGAATTCTGCATCGGCTTCGCCGGAGGGACCGAAAACTCGTCCACCACCAGGACATCATCGACTTCCTCCGCCCTCCATCGGCACAATCGAGCAGGTCAGCGACCCAATCGAACGAGTCCCATTGGTCCAGAGAAAGATCCTCATCGTCAGAGCTAATCTCCACCACCGCTGACTCCGAACCCATCGATTTCTAAACGGCAAACCCCACCAAAAGATTTAACGCCGACATCGTTTGATTTTGCTACAACAAGACTCCGTTGGAGCACCAACAAAATGGAAATTTTAGGGCTAACAGAACGTAGGAAGATCTATTTTCCCAAAAACCGGATTGCCTTTGATGGGGATTTCACAAAGAGTAGAACAAAATTTACGATTCTTGTGCTGTTTCGACTGAAAAGATTCTAAAATCGAGACAAAGATGGGGAAAAAGACTGATCGGAAAAGCGGAAGAAGAGGAAGAGGAGAGAGAACGGAGCGAGGGAGGGGAAGCTGAGGTCTTCGGGAGTGGAGGGTGTGGGAACTGGAAAGGGTGGGCAAAACTGCCTTGCTTGCGTCACCGCACTCTAATTTTTTTTTTGTTCTTTTTACGGACGGAATTGAAACCCTAGCCTTCCAAAATTGAGCGGAACGGGATCGTTTCCGGTTCGAACTGCGATTGGCCCCGAGACTTGCTGAATGCGGCCGGCGGATGATTCGGAAGGACGATTCGGTGGGACATTGAATGATGCCGTGCCGGTCTGAAATACGATAGTAGTTAATTTATCTCGGTCAACGTCAACAATGAACTTAACTTTTAAGTTTACCACGGTAAAATATAGGCCAACGTAGATAAAATTTAAAAACAATTTAAGAACTCATTTGATCCGTCCAAAAATTTTTTATTAAAATATTTTTTATAAAAAATTGATATTATATCTGAAAAAATAATTTTTATATATTTAATTGATTACAAAAAATATATATATTTTATTTATGTTTGATTAAGCACTCACTTGCATATAAAGATCATATAAATATTATTATTCTATTAATAAAGAGAGAGATGTTATCTCATTTTATTTAAAAATTAAAAATAAAAAAATAATATTTTAATTTTCAATCGGTAAAAATTTGATTTTTTTTTGTCTCACATAAATTTTTTTTTCATGAAATACAAGAATCTTATTTTTTAATTTTTCATATTCTTTTAAAAAAATTCAAAAAAATAAAAATATTTTTTTATTTTTTCATTGAATATATTTTTTTTCATTCTTTTTTTCACCATATAAACCTTAATTCGCAAACAACAACTCAGACATATTCTTTTTTTTTTAATACATACAGACGATCACACCATTCTGATATAAGAACGATCTATAAAATCAAAATATAAAAGATTTCATAGGATCAACAAGCATATCTCACTCTATTTTTAAGATCAATCTTAGGAGTGTTCTGTTACATATAATGCGATTCAATCTGTCGTATCATTCATCTTTCGATAGATATGTCAGATTGATATCATAGTCGAAAGACAATGAACAATCCAAATATCACGAAAGAGCAAATGAATTTTCAGACTCAATGTATTCACATGCAAGAGACCACAATAGGTGACGTGTGAGAGCTCCCTTTTGTCATGAGCTTGGCTGAGGTACGTGTGAGAATCCATTGATCTCAATAAATAATTCTTTACCTATTATTGCTATTTTTTCTTGGGTGAGAATTGAATAATTAAGATATATTTTTAATGACATCCAATCAAAATCCTAACAACAGATGAAGGATCATGGCCCAAATTTTAGAATAATTGATTAGTCGAAACAGCCAAGAGAGAGCTGAACTCCTAAAGATATAGTTGTGAAAGCTTGACCAAAATGTTTAGTCAGGCTAGACGACTCACAAGCTAAGCCATGGTCTGGTCTAGTCTTCACATACGATCGGAAATGCCATCGGTTAACAATCGTTGACCTAGCTTGATGTAAGAGAAAGTCAGTCAATGAACCAAGCAGACCGATCAACTTTTCTTTGGCTTCCAAAAAATCATGCTAACACCTGGCTTCAAAAAGCTCCAACTAGCTATAAACTCAATGTCAATTAAAATCGATATCTCTATAAACATAAAATAATCCTTGGAAGTTGCGGTATTTTTTTGGTGAGAATATATGTGGTATTTTTTGATAGTGATAAAGACGTCTTGGATAGCTTACTTGTCGAGTAAGAAACAACAATCTTCAACAAAGTCGATAACATACTCGCTTGGACAGAAGACATTTGCAGTTTCGTACCATTGATGTGGAAGGATGGCTTCATCGTAAATTATATGAGAGTAGGAATCGGGAGAAAATAGATCATCAATCTAATTTGTCCATGTAAACAATATATTATCTACTATAAATGTCATTTGGATCAAAATACACCTTCAATATGTCACGTAAAACAGAGGGCATGTGTGAAAAATATTATATTCTTGGAACATTGGAAGAATTTTAAAAGTACAAAATAGAGAGAGGCATTATGGTATTAAAGTATTAAATTAAAATCTACTTATGTGAATTAAATTATATTATTGAAACATTATGTTATTATACTTTTACAATTAAAGTTCACTCATGTGAATTACAAAATAGAGAGAGGCATTATGGTATTAAAGTATTAAATTAAAATCTACTTATGTGAATTAAATTATGTTATTGAAACATTATGTTATTATACTCTTACAATTAAAGCTCGCTCATGTGAATTAAATAGAATTCAGTAAATCATGGATGATTGTTCGTTTATTCCACTACCATTATATGTAGCCGAGAATATAGATTGGCATAAAAAATTTGGATGGATAAATATATAAACTATTATTTTACTATTACTTTACCACTAAGCATTATATTGTGGCTCATAAAATTGATAATTACACTCTTATAATTAAAACTCATTCATCCAAATTAAATTGGAGTTCAGCAAGTTATTGATGATTGTTAATCATTTATTTCACTACCATTGTATGTAATCGAGAATTTGAATTGATATTAGAAATTTAGATGGATGGATATATAATTGTTATTTGTCATGGAGTTATCGCTTCAAATTTCATCAAATTATTATTTACAATGATTGGATCTTAACGCGCGGGCATGAAATATAGGAGCTTTTCCGATACCCTATACAACGAAAGAACACAGATAAACCTCGGTGAGTAATTTAGATATTTCAGGTATAAAGAGCAAAATAATAGCTAGTGTCATTATAATTCATGGAATTAGACAGATGCTCAAGATTTCGAAAGCAAAAATTCACATGCAATGTTAGGGAAGTCAACAAAGACTAATCCATGAAAGAGGCTTGGGTGTCTTATTATTTGTTTTAAGATATTTATGTGCTAAAGTCATCATTCCAGATGGCTTATTGGATGGTCAGAATTATCAACACTGGTGGCTTAGTTTGAGAGGGTCCCTTTTTTCATTCTTCCTGAAAGCCACATGGGCAGACCTCTTAAATAGAGGTCCCTGAATCCATCTCCTCTGGGTTCAGGTCACAGACGAAGTCTAACGAGAAGATTTCAGGAAAGGGAGCAAGGGGAAAGAAAGATACTCCCTGCCCAAGGTAGAGACTCTCAGAAACATAAGAAGGCCTGTGAAAGCAGAAGAAGCGGTGGAGAAAGCCAGAACGAGGCCAAGAAGAAGAACAGCGCCTTTCCGGATGGTCCGTTCATTTTATCGAAAAAGGACCGTTCCACATGAAGACTCTTTGAATATCGGATGGAGGCCAAGCAGCAACCGAACGTTGTTGCGCCAAAAGACCTGGAAATGGATTCAGTGCAGACTTCACACCGTTACGAGACAAGTATGCATTTGCGTTGCTCTAACATGGAAACCAATTCCTCTTCGGAATTTTCACTCCACACTCCCTCATACTAACGGTTACGATTTGGCATAACGAACCCATTCTATTGGTACTCCAATGGAACATAAATTATCCCAAGAATTTCTCTATACCGGATTCACAAATGTCTAACAGTTTGCCACCATTTTAAGCTCTCTCTCTCTTTTATTTGTTGCAGTGCACCCGGCAATGAGAAGAGATTCCCATCCGTTTGCAAGAGATTACCAACCACCCCTTCGTTGCAAAAGCGGAACAAAACCGTCACCATCGTTCAGCACTTAGCGTGTAAGCATAAGCATAGGAGAGGAAGTGCAATGAACTGGTTATTGCTAAATGCTTGTATAATAAAATCCTGCACAAAATTTCATTTTCCTGAGAATCATATTATGACCATAATGTTTACACGACTGCCTAAACAGTTGAAAACAAGGGCTCATATTCGCTGATGCCCTCATACGACACGGCTACAGTTGATTCCTCCAATTAACAGGTTGTATGTATTCAATCAGGAACCCTTTGTCTCTGCAAATGGCCACAGCTCAGCAGATCAAGGTGAAAATCAAACCATAGCAGTAGAAATCTAGATGACACATCATTGTTGTCTTCATGCAGTGGGTACCAACTAACACCCTCATCGATGACAACTGTCACCATTTGCATGTCATCCACAAGGCGGAGATGGATCAAAGCAGGCTTTTAAGGCTGTGTGCAGCACTCAATGTGATTACCCAAGAGCAGCGGGTATACGCAGTTGGATCAGTTTAGGTTCACGAGACTACCTGCCACCAAATTGGTTAATAAAGTTCCAAGTCTCGGGAAAGAGAACCCCCCGGCATAAAAACACTTAAAATGCCACCTGGTTCCTGTTATTTTCTTCGATAATAAATGAACCTGAGTAGTTACGAGAGAAAGATACAGCAATGACGACAAAGGAAGAATAGGAACTAAGGCCTCACCTATTATACAAAACAGCATTAGTTGCTCTTCAAAACATGGACCAAATCAGTAGTAACTGCCATAATATGATTGGGTGGGAGCTGGTTGCTGAGGAAATACAGTGGCTGCCGCTGCTGGTGCTGGTGCTGGTGCTGCTGCAGTCTGGGCATATGTTTGTTGTGGATAAGCCTATCATAAACCATAAAGTCACATCAAGACTTTGTCAAACCAGCTATTCGTATTAGTATGTGAGCTGTGTGTTTCTGCTGAGGGTATCTCAACAACCACTAAAATGAGATATTATCCACCAATAGAAACTGCAAGGTTACAAGAAAGGTTAAAAGCAAGGTAAAAATGATCTGAGTGGACTTTAAACTATTCTAAGAAGTGGTATGATCCTACAACAGTGCCAATCAGAGAGTTCCAAAGCAGGAAACAGAAACTGAAGTTGTCAACCTAATATTTCAGGCTACTCTAACAAGTTTAAGGAACTGCGGAAAATGGTCAGACCAATTAGAAAAGGAAGCAACAGAACCAACTATAAGCCAAAACATGGCAGCCTAAAACAAGATGACGGTACAAATAAACTGTGATTAAGCTAGAAAAAAGGCATTTGCAAGCAACAATCTTTTTGGTAAACCCAATCAAAATTCTAACAATTTCACCAATCATTCGCTGAGAATATTGAAATCCCCCAAACTTGGCCCTCAAATGCATCAAGTGGCTAAAAGACCACCGGCAACACAAAAACATATCCCATGAGTAATATGCTCAGATTTCAAGTAATATGCTCAGAAAGCAGCTCAACAGATTCTAAACAGAAAATTACTTCTTAAGAACCACATATAAGAGGATAGACAGATAAGAACACTGCAATTTCTTGTTTTCTGGTTCAAAACTTGAAGCACAGATTTTGGGTGCTATCGGTTCAGGCCAGGTCGGGTCCATGTTTCACTGAACCAATACCCATAATCATTGGGGTTTCAGGTCTAACTTCTGCATCATACCCCATTCATTGAAGGATTGGATCCCATTCAGGTTTGGGTAATAAAAATTGCATCAGATTCAGGTAGGACGGAGATCAGGTTTGGGTACCAATCAGGTATCAAAAATCATATTTTGAAGAGTTAATCAAGCTAAAAATCCCATGATTTGAGAAGTTTATCAATGAAACATCCAATACATCTACAAATCTAAAAATCATGAACAAGCGCTTCATGATTAATTATATAACAATGAAAGTCAAGGATAAACACCCAAGCATGTTCTAACATGTCATTACATTTTATTTGTTATGCCCCTTCAAGCTATAGAGAGCATAGTCTTATATGCTAAAAGTTTTGACATTGAATGGTTATAAACAAAACTAATGTTGTATATGTGTGTACGTATTACGTAACGAACCGGATTATTATACGGGTTAGGGTCAAGTTCAGGGTCTAAAAACCTCAAATCCAAACCAACCCAAAAGTTCTAATGAATAAGACTTTGCACCCATACCCTGCACATTCATCATCTTGTCCGGGTCAGGATCAGGTCAGGTCCAGGGCGGGTATCAGGTTAGCAAGTTGGAGTGACAACCCTATTACAGATATACAATTTCAAGACTGAACCATCCGACTAATCATTTTAAACCGTCCCTTAGTAAGTTGCATGGCCACCACTTAAACCACTGCACAAGAAAAGTAAACTCCACTTTTCAAGTGGCAGTACCACCATTTAAATTTGAACTCATAAAAAAATGAAAGGTTCACCACAATGTAAAACATAGGACAATATCTTGTGATCGTTTACGTCCATATGAACATGAAAACAAAATTTGAAGACCCCATACAACATAAGATAGACAAAAAGAAACAAAACCTAATTTGCAGTCTGTAATAAACTTTGACCTTCTGCGCACACATTTCTCCCTTTGCCATTTCTATTAGCATGTCTAACCCTGTAGTATAGTATGAATGAGTGATTGAGCATGTCAAGAGGTTCCAGAGAAATCTTTCATAAGATACCAACAATAGGGGCATGTCTGTCTATGCTGCAGGGATCAAAGTCCAGTAAAGCAAAGCAACGAGGCAATGCACAATACATATAAAGATAAAAATAATGAAACAGGAGCACAGATTGATGCAAAAAATAGAAATGGATTCGTAATATGCAAGAGGAAAAAGAAAAAAAAAGGATAGGACACCGTGAAAGAGTTAGTTTAACGATAGAGTCAAGAAGGAAAACGACAGAAGACCTAGAGTGAAGTAGTCAGATGCAAATCACAGAAGGTGTGGATATCCAAGGGAATGAATGTAGAAGCATGATTAAAAAGCTTAACATATAAAGGGCACAAGGTAGCTAGTTAACCTTATGGTTCCATATGACAGAGTTATTATAGATGGAACCCATTAGTCATCTTAAGAACACAGTTTCTGATCCAATATCACTTATATTGATAAGAGGTCATGCTTAAAGACTTAATGGCAGTGTTAACAAGTGACTCGATTGAAGATGTTCTTTCTCCAACTACAACATCATAAACAATATATACTAATAAGGTTCAAGACACCTTGCTAGGAAAATGGAAGAAAGGGGTACAATTCTGATACATGCAGAGAATTAATCCTTACTATACTTCTAGGCACTATATTATGGGAAAAAAAAAGAGAAGAGGTAAAATCAGTCTAAACAGAACAAATATATCATTTTTTGAAATCCCACTATTATTAAGCATATTCTGGCTTCATACTAGAAATTAAACAAACAATAAGTCCTCAGTAACTACATGGCCAGGAGTAAGCAATTTTATCAACAAAATCACTATCTGCCAGGTGTTTCTGAATTTTATTTATAACATAAGCAGCGGCCAAACACAAAAGAATTACAGCATCTGCGAGCTCTGTATAGATGAATGAAACATGAAAAAAGACCCAATATGAGATCAAAGGTAATAATGTGCACCAAAGGTCGGCATTCTGTTAAAAGATAAACTCAAGAATATAAACCACAGAACCAATATTAATATGAAATATCTTTTGGTATTTGTAACGATTAGATTGCTTCATAGGTTGTAAACATTACTGAGTGACAACAGCAACCAAAGATAGAGCTAAATAACCATTTTGTATATAGATGTAAGATGTTCCCAAACACACTCTCATAATCAAATTGGAAGGCCGTTGTACCTGGACTGGATATGTCGGAGGATATGCACCATAAGAAGCACTCTGAGGTGCTGATGTGGGCATCTGCGGCTGGCCATAATTAGCATAACCTCCATATGCATTATACGCAGGCTAATGAAGACAAAAGAGCAAGAAACAAAGATTATAAAACAGCATAGCCGAGAAAATATGCATGTTAATGCACTTAGCAAAGGTCAAATAAAATTCTATACCATTAACATAAATTCGCTATATTAACAACAAATATGATTAAGGTTAACTAAAGAAGAAAGAATAACAATATGACAGCACTGTCAATTTAACTTCAATATCAAGACTATGGCTTCTGCTGCCATTATCATACCCAGTGATACATGTAACCATAAACAACAAGCCTTGTCCCGACTATTTAGGATCTGCTTTACATATCTTCATTGACCAAGAATACAAATTAAGGGCTACCTCAGGAATCATTAAAATATAAATTGCTATTCAATAAAAGGTATGACGTATGCATGAAGTGAATCCACAAATGCTCAAAGTATGCGGAGGTCCAAATGATAATAAGTGATGAGGCCTTATCATCCACCATACCAGCATCCATCTCCACTAGCCAAAGAGGTATTACATGATAAAATTACTTCACCTAAACTCTTAAGAGATGTTACAGGGATTAAACATAATCTACCTGTGGTGCATATCCAGGATTCCACTGCTGCCCTTGTGACTGAGAAGTCTGTGGCCAAGCTGGAGCTTTTTGTCCATAACCAGCAGGCCACTGAATCTGTGCATTTGGGTATGCTCCCATAACTGACTGACCTGGCTCTGGATAAGTCTTTGCTATTTTAGCCTTGTCTGAGGTAAGGAATCTTCAGCATTTCGTTTTTTTGATATCACCATGCTCTTCTGACGTAGAAAGAGCATAGCATGCCTATTTTCAGCCCTTTTAATTGACTGTGCATCTCCAAAGAGATCCAAAAACTAAACAAAAATATAAATAATTAATGTTTGAAAGAACTCGAATGCAATATGCAGGACAAAATTAAATAGACTAAACCAATAAGCATAAATATCCCACAAAAGTTTCTTCCTAGCAGTCAAACAGAATCCATCTCGATAACTGCAAAAGAAAACAGTAATAGCAGGAAAAAGGAATGTCGAATCAACTCACAGCATAGAACAAAATGATACCAAGAAAAATTGTAATTTATAAAAAGGATCATTCTCAGAGTTCTTACTAAAGATCTATAATATCTTTTGACATCTATTCTGAGCACTGTTTGCATTCATCAAGAGCCCAAGGGACAGTATGCCAGCAATCAAACTACAACATGTAACTTACATTATGGTGACAAACCCACTTCTAATCAATGTAATAGTTACAATGGTTGCCTAGAGGCCTGTATCACCATTTATATGATGAAGAGGGCATCCGACCCTAACAACTTGCATCCAGACTATCATGAATACAATAATGCAAACACCTATTGCATACTACTTTTGTGTCCATATATCTTTATAGGTCCATAGATATATAATAATTCTGTATATACAGCAGCATATACATGCACACAAGGTACAGAGTATATATAACCATATACAAATTACAAACTAGTATACAGCATGAGAAAAACATTAGAAAATTGTGATCATCAACATTTTGATTCAGCGACTTAAACCCATGGACTGGGATTTGACCATGTTTGTGCCAGGTTCATGGGTCACCAGTTCAACAACAGTCAACCACAAAACAGGCCCATATCTTTCGTTTTATGTTATCAATCCCATCCCTGATCATATAAAATGTCTAAACTCCAAAGCCTCATCTTTTCCCATCATCACAGAAAGATGAGAGAACAAATAGATGAGAGGACGAGACAGCTCCACTGCCTTAAGAAGAATGGAGAGGAAGAAACATCCACCTCTTCAGCATCACCAGCCTCCTCCCAAGTTCCGGCTGCGGTGGCCCTTCTTAACAGATTTAGTGACATGGCCTTCCTCAATAAGTCCAGCAACAGCACCCTTCCTGCATCCCAGATCCGAAGACAATGGCACTTCTCCCTAGATCCAGCGATGGTAACTCCCTTCTAAGGCCAGGCAACAGCAATCTGCCTCCTACTCAGATTCGGTGACACCTCTAGCGTTCTAGTATGCATGCGAGAGAGAGAGAGAGAGAGAGAGAGAGGAGGAGGAGGGAGGAGGAGGAGGAGGAGAGAGAGAGAGAGA
>KE504936.1:692994-708439 GCA_000441515.1 Elaeis oleifera
AGAGAGAGAGAGAGAGAGAGAGAGAGAGAGAGAGGGCAGGTGGAGGAAGGAGAGGGAGGAGGAGAAAGAGAGAGAGACAAGGGGCTTGAGGGAGGGAGGGAGAGAAAAGAGAAGAGGGCAGGTTGGAGGAAAGCTCTTCCTTTTTCTTAGGGGAATCCAGTTGGGAACGGGGGCATTTAAGACAGAACGAAGGCAAGATAAAGGGGGCAAGAGACTAAAAGAGAGAGTATATGATCCTAGAGATAGGGTTTTTTCTGAAAAAATTCTAGTTGAGCATTTTATTTAAGGATTTGAACTAATTTTACTCTCTAATGTGATAATAGAAGTCTAGACATTCGGTTCAGTGAGTGTTTCTTTGAAGACCAGAATGATTTAAGGGTGTGTCTGGTATTACTTAAAAAAAGAACTTTTGTAACTTTAAAGCCAAAAAGTGCTTCCTAGAAAAGTAGGAGTGTCTTCATATTGCTGAAAAAGTACTTTATGGCTTTTAAAGCAAAGAGTGAGAGAGAGAGAGAGAGGTAAATGTTTGGTAACATTGTCTGAAAAGTGCTTCTACAAGAAGAAAAAGATGGAAAGAATATAGAAAACCTAGCTTCTGGCTTCTCCACCTCTTTTTCACAAAGCAGAAGCAACACCAGACATGCCCAAGTGTTTGGTGAAAATATCTAAAAAGTGCTTCTATAATAAGTTTTTTAAAAAAAAAGGTGCCTCTAGGAGAAGCTAGAAAACAAGAATCTAGATCCTCCTTGTGAGAACCATGCAAGTATCAAAAGCAACATCAAACACACCCTAAGCTGTATGGTAGGTGCAGTTGAGACATGCTTAAGAGATCAAGATAAATGAATTCAAAACTAGATTTTAGTTTAAACTTTAGTAAGTATATGTGTAGATAATAAATATTTCTGGAATCGAAGTCTTTTTTTCTTCAATGAATATTAAGGCTATGTCGGTCCCAAAATTTGATAGGTGAAAACTAGTATAGCATGATCCTCTTTTGTTTTATAATACAAATCAATTAGTTTTATCAGAAACTTTATTATATAATCACTAAAAACATGGGTACTTTTGGAAATTAAGCTTCACATAATCTGAGTGGCAAACCTTGATACATGATTTATTAGGATCCATAATTCTCCATTAATCTCTTATCCCATTCATATCTCAACTACTCAATCACATTTACCATTGATTTCTAACACTAACAACTAAAACTCCTCAATATTGAGCATGTTATTTGGATGAATATTCAAGAGTTTTAGTTGTTTTTTTGGGATGAACTGAAGTCGGAAAATTTCTGGGTCAACCCTCCCTCTCTTCCTCCCTCTCCCTTCATTTCAAACCGATGGACTGAACCATGCTGGTAACCAACTGGGCTGGTTCGGTACACCCCAAAATGGCTAGTTCAGCACGGTTCAGTGAATCTTGTTACCAAGAAACAGCTCAAAAGAAATGATTAATAGATAGTGAACATGTCATGCGAAAGCAAGTTTTGCTAAATCCTTGCTCAATTTTTACCCATCGTACCCCGTCTTCCCTCCTTTTTGTAAACCCTATTGCACATAACATGGCATCTAAATCAATCCTCCATTATACCATCCACAAATTTTTACAAATTCATTTCTCACTATATCCTTTTTGGTATTCCCAAATCCATCTTTAGATTTTCATGCCTTCACCATCCATCTTGTTATGCCCAACACCATTAAACCATCATTGTAGGGCCTTATTGTTCATTTATGAAGGCAGGTGTCAATCATACAACCCAGAAACACTTCATCCACCCACTCTATTTCAATCAAATCTCTTCATATACCTCTTCATTTTTCCATATAATACACATAAGAGAGCAAATCAATTGTGTTATGGAATCTCTTTAAAATTTATTACAACTTGGAACTCACTTCCATTTCTATTTACATTTGAAAGACTGTATAGTCAGTTTCATTCCAATGAATTTTATGCACTCATCCTTGAAACTTTTCTTTAAAAAAAAAAACAACAAAGCTGAGGGATTACTAAGATAACATGAAGCTAAAATCTTAAAATCCTGGTGATCACTAACACACCAGGGTAAATTATTTTATACAGGAAACCTATTTCAGAATCCAGAAATTTACAGAAAAGGGAATACAGCCAGAATACTTTCAAACTCTTAAGGCTAATACAACTAAAACAAAGGAAGAAAAGAAAAAAATACATTGCTCACACAGATGTCCAAAATAATTTAGTAATTTTAGCAAGCAGAGAGCATAATAATTTGCACTGTCATATAATTCACTATTCATAATTTATTTACCAAAACTTAGCAGCCAAAATCTTCTGCCTCAGGTTTTGCATAGATCCTGTAATCATGATTCCACTCTCATACCCACTTATTTTTGCTTCCACCCCATCCTGGATTGAGTATTGTTTATGAACACTAGGACCTTATTAAATAGATCTTACTTCCATACTAACTGTACAACCAATTATTTTTCATATAATCTTGCATCTTTTGAAATATAATAATTAATGGTATTTTTATCATATAATACCCAATAACATTATTTGTAAGTGCTATCATGTTGTTTGTTTATTGGACTCTGCTTTCCCACTCCTGCAATTGAATTTGCTCCTGCACGCACTTCTATTCCAACATATTATCCTCAAGATGCTTGATACAACTAGTCACACCACCATCAAATAATTAAGCTCCTTGCTTTTGGTGGCAACAATGTAAAGAATAGAAAATTTGCACTAATTTCCAGCATTAGATGGACTTCCGCGCAACAAGAAATCATATAGATAATAGAAAATAAAGGATCATGACATGAATAACCACACTGCCAGTAAGATAATTAAAGAAGTTACATCTTATAACCAAGGGAAAAAGTTGCAACTATGAATCTTTCTTTCTTCCTTTTTTTTTTTTTTGCTAGTATATGTGGACTATAGACAATTTTAACTCAACAGTAAACATCTTCTCTAACCTGTGAAAACAACAAATATATGGAAACTTCCATGGTCTGCCGAGAACACTGAATCAGCCATCAGAAATTTAACTCTTTACTCTTTTGAAGCTATTGATTACTTTCTATCATGATAATAGGCAAAACTTAACTGTTTCAAGTAACTACCTCCAAAATATGCTAGATATCTCTTCTCTGTCAGTGGTGCTACCCATGTTGGGATTTTCAGGATTGGGCATGATGAACTTCTCCACCAATGAATCCAAATAATCAGCATGCTTCGGAGATGGCTGGATCGACTCCAGATGGATGATAGCCTACACAAGTCAGATGAAAATCCTTACCATGGTAACTATGAAATAAAATTAAGAAATTTGTCAGCTCGATAAGATACATAGCAGAAAGTTGAGGAAGACAAACCTCGAGAAGGGTTTGGATGGTTGAATATGCTCGAGAGATCCAGCTAAAATTCCCTAGCCTTTTCTGCATTACCAACAACCTACAAGAAAAATGCAAAATAATAGCATGGAGCCATGTATGGAAACTTCATGAACTCATAGAGCAGAATAGATTTATCGGGTATATCATGAAAATGTATAATGTCAAAATATAGTCAAATCCCAACTAACCTTTGCATCATTTGATAGTTAACTAATAAGTGACAAGTGGATTATATTCACAAAAGATTGGCTTAAACTTGCAAGCACATTCAGCCAGCAGTATTTTTGAAAGAAAAGAATATTTTAGGCATGTGTCTTAACTTGGATAATATTTTATAAATCACTGTAAGCGATTGTTGAGGCAAAGTTAATACAAATTTAGTTTTTCTCACATGTATAAAGATACCCATTTACCTATAGGTTTGAAAGAATAACCATGGTTTAACTCTTGTGATAAACCTTACATTAGTATCAGGAATGTCCTAACTCCTAGCAACACAGAATTTGACAACAAGAATCTTACCAGATATACAAATCGCGAAAACTGCACAAGCAACATTGGCAATATTTGAGACTGCCCTTTTCCTGTTCAGCAGCGATAGCCTTCTCATATATAGAGAATGCAGCATCTCTGTCTCCCTGCAGAATCATGAGAAACTTAGCCAAATATCTTGGTCCATGTATAACCATTATATGTTTTGAAGGCCATTTCAAGAAGTACCAGTCGATTTTCCATGTTTGCATGTTTAACAACAGCTTCCAACAGACCAGGTGAAATTTCAGAATACAGAAGCTGATACTCTGTACGAGCTTCCATAACATCTCCACTTAGTTCCTTAAATCTAGCAGCAAAAAGGTGAATCTCTGGTTGCTTCTGTTAAAAATAATTTGATGACCGGTAAGCATTATTGAAGGAAACAAATGACAAATATTAGTGCTTCTCATTTTTAAAAAGAAAAAAAGAAAAAAAAAGAGGCTAATCACCATGCTCATTGTCATTGTTTTTTATGGAAACTTGCCAATTTAAGAAATTATGGATGGTAACTTTAAAATCTTACCATTTTCTAGGAAGTAATATTCGACTGCAATTGAAAGTTAGAATTATGCTAGATAATCATAATTTAAGGCATTGTACAAAGATGGTATTATGCCAGAGATTAAAACAGATAAATTGTTGATGCAGCCCAGGTTTTAAATCCCATAAGACAAATATGTCTCGGTTTCTCTATGGAATAAGACGCCCGTCTCATCCCGTCCCGACAACAGTCGTGATCATACATCCCGGTGGATATCCTCCACCTTTCTCCCCTTGTTCTTTCTTTCTTTTTTTCTTTTTTCTTTCTTCCTTCTATTCTTTCTTTTCCTCTACCTTCCTTTCTTTCCTTTCCTATTTCTTTCTTTTTCTTCTCCCTTCCTTTCATTTTTTTCATTTTTCGTCTTCTTTCCTTTCATTTTTTTTTTCTTCATCTTTCCTTTCTTTCCTACTTCCCTTTCTTCTTCTCTCCCTACATGGATGGATTTCGAAGTACTAAGCCCATCCTGATCTCATTTTCTCACAGGAACGGGATGGGACGACCGAGATGCCCCTATTGTAGCAGACATAGCTCTATCTCTATCGCACTCGCAACCCCCCCCCAAAAAAAACGAGGAAAAAGAAGAAAAGTTAGGGGAAACTTCTTATGACAGCTAAGCCATTCCTGTTTGCACGGAGAGATGTGATAAAACTTGTGTGCTTTAGCTATCAATCTCATTAACATATTGAAATGGGCACAATATACATGTCGGTGCTTCTAAACATCAGCAACTTTAGATGAACTACATATTTGAACAGCACAAAAGTGGGTCCCAAACCATGAAAAAGGTGCAGGGTTAATGGTGGGTTGCTGATGAAATGTTAAAAAGAAGGCCCAATATGAATAAATCCCGGTAGGCTTTAAGAAGGAAAGATGTGCATAAACAGTACATTGATATTATTGAGACATGTATCGTAGAGCAATGGCAATAGTTAGGAGTAGTAGTGGGTGACAAAAAATTTTCTAAATGTGGGCTTACACCAATGATAAGCAATAAGCCTCACATCATTTTACTCTAGTTATAAATGAATGTACTGCTAAAATTGAAGAGGATATATGGTGTAATTCACTAATAGAACATGTACCATTGATTAATGAGCATAGAAGAAGTTTAAATGCTAAACAGGATACCAAAACTTACCAATACTTATATTAAGAAATTAAACAAAAATGCCAATATTCTTGATCATAGAAACACACCCAGTAGAACTCAATGTTGACCATTGCTGAAAATAGTATTGCAAACCTATTATTGATTCATGCTAATCCACATAATTATTACAATAATTTTGCCATCACAGCATGCTCATGTTTAAAGCACAGCATCTCGGTCGTCTCAGATAAATAGCCCATAGCAAAACTTAGAAATAACCAGGGTATTTTAAGAAGTCTGTCACAGAGAATAAGGATGTATTAAATTGTAAAATTCTGCAAAATTTTACATGAGAAGAACTAACTTTATCACTGTAATCACATATTGTTACAAGCTAAATGAATTCATAAATCACGGGTGGAAAGGCATAATTAACATATATCATTCACCACAGAGATGTATATACTGTGGTTAATTCAGAAAACAAACGTGGAAGAAGAACAGAACTACAAAAAACTGAAGCATTACTTTCACAAAGACTCGAGTAGCCCGAGCAAGAGCATTATTTGCAAGCTCCATGCTTCCACTCGCTTCCATGCATAAAACATAACGGATCCAGAACTCCGGATAATTGGCACAAGCAATTAGACATCTTTCATACAACTTCACAACCTGAAATAGCATACAGACGGTATCAAAGAAAAGAAAGAAATAAAAGGAAAAAAATCAATTCAACTTAAGAGGAAAATGTTATTGCAACAAAGAGAAGTGAACAAGGAGTACTCCATTAGCTGATAAGGGAGGCCCCTCAATATGAAAGAAGGGACCATCCTTGCCTGACAGATAGATGGTTAAGTGGGTAAGCAATAAGCAAACACCTGCATATATGAGATTCGAATTTTAAAAAAACAATATTGTGCAACATGTATCATGAACCCAGAACGTCGACTGACAAATGAGGGTTTGAAGTACTTAGCCTCATAGAAACCAAACAACATGCCCACGCTTTATCCTCAGTTCAATATCCCATTTTAAAAGCTTCATCGAACATACTAGCCATTAAAGCATACAATGCAGCCAATATGACTGAACTGTAAGTTCATAACCATTTGAAGCAGAAGTAGACAAAAATTAACAAGTTTGAAAATTACAAATCAAATCTCAAAACAGAAACAGTTTGTACCTTGTTAAAGTCATCTCCTCTCTCAATAAAATCAAGATAGGTGTGCCAGTTTTCAAGCTCTGGATCATCAAGAGGCCTGACATGGAAGTATGGCCTTCTAATAGCTGTTTCAAAACCAATGATCTTAGATTCGAACTCTTTAGCTTTCTTATACATCTCTTCCCTAATTGCGATATACTTCTCCAACTCCTCTGCCTCTGTTAAACCTGCACTTACAGGCTTTGGAGATTGCTCTACACCATCAGGACGAACCTCACCCTCAAGACTCTGGCCACCACCAGTCTCAGCTGCGGCAGCAGCCATAGCAGCTTCTTCAGGAGTCCGTATTTCAGATAAAGGTCGACTAGCAGCCAACTCCTTAAAACTGAAATGCCAATAGCAACCAACTATAGATTAGAAGATCCCAAATAACTACAGCAATTTTAAAAAAAAAAAAAGATTTCAAGAAATAGATCATATAATGGTCAAACCTACTAAAATTGCACCCATTAGGACGGATCAAGATGGTTGATCAAATTTATAGTATGTTTAAATCAAATGTAAGCCTTTAAGAATGTTAGGTCATGTTCGATTCTTTCTTGACCTGGTACGATCCAAAACTAACTTTGACTTTGAGATTTTGTGTTCATATCTTACCAGTCAAAGCAAATGTATGTTTAATTTGGAATGGGTTGAAGTCTGCAAGAGGTTAGACCTGCTTTCTTAAACGATTTGTTGTCAAATTTAATAATCCATTTGGTATAAATTAGGTTAAATCTAATTCTATCAAATCATACTCTTAATTATCTTATTTAATTATTTTTACTATTATTTTATATTTTCCACACATATAGGAGGGGTATTTCGCTAGTCAGATACCTCTATACCTTTTCTTGGATGAGGATTTCATGCTTCCTCCCTTTTCTCCTATTGACTCCAAAATTCACATCAAGATGCTTCCTCAACTATCAAATCTCAGCAGTTTGAGGACGTTTCAGTATGCAACCATAGCATCAACTTGGCAATGATTGTGTTTACTTTTGAAGCAAAGTAAATATGCATCTCATTGTAGATAAGTAGAGCACATTAAGATTAAGTATATAAGCCCACATCAACCAGATAATAGGGCATTAGCACAACCGATGAAAGGATAATACCATCATTAAACAAAGAGCTACTTGCCCAAACTCATCAACATCATTACAGATTACTACCCACATCCTGGGAGTTGATTCGTTGAGATATTTGTTATTCATTTAAAAAAGCATGTGTTTTTGCTACTCAGAAATTTGTTGGACACACATTTATTCTCAAAACTGTTACATCAGTGCTTTATCAACATGTATCACTTATACCTACAGACAAACTTTTGGTACATCATAACCCAGCCATGTCAGACAGAAACATGGACGTGGTTTAACAGATGGTAACAAGAATAGACATGCTCATCAAATGATGAAGTCACTAAAATCCATCAGGCCAAATTCATCCCCAAAGTACAAACCGCACCACTCAATAATATCTCTTCATAAGTTTGATCATTTAAGGTTTAACTTTCTGATCTATGCATTCTTACAAAGTCATGAATAGACCACCTTGTAATTAACTGCTATTCTTTCCGGCTTTTTTATGTTCAATCATCAATATTCACATTTTTTTACCAAAAACTTGATACCATATTATCATATTTATAACAGTATTATTAAATTCATTGCAACACAACATGAAAGCGCATACCAAATATTGCATGACTCACTATCAAGTGTTTACAGAAGTGAAACCATTCACAAGAACATAAAATTGGAATGTTCAATCTTTTCAAACATCAAAAGTTATCTAGGAATACGCAAATATCTTACACAAACATTAAGGGTTTCTGCAATAACTTAGCAGCAGCCATTTTAGTATCAATAATATAGGTGTAGAAGACAATATAGGTGTAGACAACAATGTATAAGCAAAACTTATAGAAAAAGCTAAAGCTCAACCATGATTGCCACATTATTTAATTTGCATATCAAAGAAAAAATGACAACAGTTCAATGGAAAGAGTAATGACCAATAATAATAACGATCCAGTTGTTGGATAGGATGCTCAAGTATTCTGGTATAAATCATGGCCAGATGACTCCATGCTTGATGAGACTCTTCATATCTGATGTACTCATCCCACAAAATGTGTGACCCATAATCTGTTCCCACATATGCCAATCCACGTTCAAACAGCCTGAAAGACAAAAAAAAGAAAAAAGAAGAAAAAAAAAGCATGCAAAGAAGTTATGGTAAGCATTCAGTTGGCCAGTAACATGTTTTTATGCCAATCAATGTCCATGCATGAAATAGGAGACATTTAGATTCTCAATATTGAGGACAGTTTTTTTTTAAGTAGATGGCAATTCCGACGTTGGCACAAATACACTGTATTTACATTCCCGAAATATTCATATCATGCTAGTAAAATGGAGGGGATCATAAGGGCCATCTTAGCCCAAACTGAGTATGATCTTCCAAGCAGCATTTGAACAGTAGTGCACCAAATGATAGCCTCAAGAATGTCAGAATTAAAGGAGCAGTAATTCTTGAACTACATTACCACTATAGTGACCTTTTGGAATAAAAGACGGGGAACAAGAAAGCGTAATGATGCAAGTACTAACTACTAAAATGAAAAGAGTTATACTAAGCAGACTTAAGTCAACAGCTGGCACATTAGAAAAGAGATTTTAAAGTGCATCCCCAGTAAAATTTTCCTCCATGCATCTGGCTATCACTATTTCATGCCATAAGTTTGTAAGAACACAAAAAACCATGACAAGTATCACATCACAATGAAAAGTCCCACCCACCAAAAAAAAAGCATATAATACACTGTAGGGAAGATTGTTTGACTGTTACCTTCGAATAGTATCCAGATCTTCATATGTTGATATTGCAAACGTACAGTAATGCAACCAAATTTCCACAGAATATGTCACTGCTAGGACAGCCCGTTCATACACCTCCACAACCTTGTCGACACTGTCCAGACGTCCCTCATGATCAGCATATTTTTTCCAGTAGCCATAACACAGAGGAAATTCGGCCAAGAATGCATCATAAACTTTCCGAATTTTATAATGTCGTTCTACAAAAATAAGTAAGAGAAGCTATGTCAGTTCCATACTAATTTACAGGCATAAAATGAGTAACCTCAATAGAATTTAAGTACTTCAAGTACTAAATAAATACAATAAAAAGTTAGAAACCAGTAAACAACAATATATCTGTTCACAGTCTATTTTGAATGCATCTGAAGCCGAAAATAGTCTTCTTTCATATATTTTGTTATTTTTGGCACATGACAATCAGTTGACATGTTGACCAACTAAATCCAAATCCAAGACACATTACAAGAGCTATGATATTCAGGCCTAGCTACACAATAGACAAGTTGTGGCTGTCATCAGCTGCACAAAGACAAGCCAGGATTTTTTTAAAAAAAAAGGCGTTGTAAGATCTTTCATAGATTACACAATAACGTTTAAATTAACATCATAAGCATTTTTATGAAATGACATTATTGAAGAATGTCGATTTATGGGAAGCACGGCTAACATAACCTCACAGGTTTTCTAGAGATTTATCACAAGGTTTTCCATGCCAAGCCATATCAGCTAATATGGCACATCATACAGGTAGGGAACCATTATCCAGTACACCCCCATACCAAGTGTTGGACCCAAGGGATGTATCACACCAACACTCAGTACAGGGTGTACTGGCTAGTTACCGAAACAGTAGGTAAAATCTTCATTTATCTTAGCCTTCGTTCACAATATAATGGCACAACATTGCATTCAGAACCTCGCACTTGATAAATGTTGCAACTTGTTCGATTGGCATGTTATTAGGTGGACATTTTGCATTATTCCTTCCTAGTTGGTATTTCATATCATGGTCCACCATTACCTTTCTCCTTTTGCATGATATCAGGACAAGGAGGGTCCGTAACTACTATGCGTTAGATGTGTTAGTAATCAACATTAGCTATATGGTACACATACAATCAGCACTATTATGTTCTTTTTCCATTGGTTGTCACCCACGGGTGTATGAACAACAGCTGAGTTCCATAACAAGTAGTAGGTGAAGAATTATCCTTACTGCTCTTATAACACTACATAGGAAGAAGTACTATGGAAAAAAGTTATCAGAAGTGCAATAACCTTTCTTGTTAATTATCAATGTGATTTTTGCTCATTCCATCATACACTTTAACAAGAAACTAAAATGCTGGATCAATGCCAAGGAGTTCAAAGGATGTTCTTAACTTAAAAAAAAAAAAGAAAAGATATGGAACATTAATATTGCATAAAGCTTTATACCTCTCATAATGTGCAGATGTTTCCAATTAAATATGAGAAATTTCAATAATATTACAGGCAAACTAGTCATCAAAGCACAAAACATGAACAGTTTTGAACAGCATATAAAGCTATATTATATCATATTATATTTATATATATATATATATAGGCAAACAAGGAATATGCCAACATGGTGAGTTAGGTTTCCGATAGAATGTGGCTTTAAAAAATTTGGCAACTTATTTCTTCCTTTGCATAATATCTGGCTGTTTAATTGTTGTAGAAGTACTGTATGTTCATGTGTGATTAAATTGGGAATATGATATCTGCAATCAGAGCAGTAAAAGTGATGGCAATGTGTTAGATCCCTGAATAATTAGACATATCATGCTTCTTGTTCTTGTTTTCCTTTAGCTATTCCTATACCTGAGGTTATATGCCTCGTATGAGAACAAAATTTTATTCTTGTATGTTGTTTTACCTCAAAATATGCCTGATGAGAATAGAACTTTATAAAGTTGGTTCAGTTCCATTGCTTTGCAAGATACCATGTAGCATCCATCAAGATTCAAAATCCATTCATTTAGTCAAGCTCAATATACGGATTGCCTATGCATAAAATCATTAACAGATAATATAAATAGTATTAAAGACAAATTATGCTTGACTATAGCATTCTAAGTTTAATTGCTACACTATGTAAACATCCTCTTAGGGGAATGTAACTCTTTAAAAAGGCACAGCTAGTTTACCCTAATAGCTAGAGTCTAACGAGAATTCTTAACAAAATGTCAAAAATGGAGGTGTACAAGTTGGATGAAAAAATCAAGTAATTAGTTCAGTTAGATATGATAAAGCTGTTTCTGCCTGAAGTTTTACTTCATCCTAATGACTTGAAATAAGAATTAACTTCATTCTACGGTAGCTAAACAACCGATGATAAATCAAACTTCATATCTCAAACATGCCAAAACATTATTCGTGAGTGTAACACTGAAAACTAAGTTCAGATAGCTGAAAACCACTTATTTAACAGTATATTTCAAAAAATAAACTATGTCGATGATACCTCTGCAACCTTCTCTGTTTCATCGATGAGGGCTGTCCAAGAATTGAAGTCTAAACAATTTGCTCTCACCATATTCCATAATCTTTCTTCCTCAGCAGTATACATCACTATAGAAAAGGAAGATTTAATAAAAAGGTCACTATGTCAGTGAGAACTGTGCACATAAAAAATAATTAAAAAGATGATCTTTTAAACAAATAAGAACAGAAGCAGCAAAAATGATTCAGAATGACCAATCTCTAAAAGAACTTCACATGTCGATATGGAATAGAAAATTTTGATACCATCTTCATATGGTTGTTGAACAACAGTACCACCCACATCATTTGATAAATCTCCATTCTCAACAACTCCTGTAGGCTGATAACTGGCCAGTTCACCAGCACCTCCATTCATGGAATCATAACCAGTTGTATGAGTAGAGATACCTGCCACCGTTTCATGGCCAATGGCATTTCACTAGCTACAGCAGCCCCACCATCAGGCTTAGATTCATATGCCATACCATATGTGGCATTCTGTTCAACAGAATTGGGTTCCTGACTGTACATATTCCTCTCATCAGGATTAGTACCATCTGACCAAGCACAATCTGTAGCTGCGGTGGGTACAGAAGAACAAGGCCTTCGCCACCTGAAGGAGCAGCTGAATCGGTCATAGGGTACTCAGCAGGAACATGAGCTGTAGATGAATAGTCTGCAGCACTGGATGCTTGAGAGACCACAGCTTGACTATCTTCCATCCTACTTCCAGTAGCCAAACCAACCAAAGAGATTCACAGGTAACACTGCAACAGATAAACAGTTTAGTATGTCATGATAAAGCGGGAAACAACTATGCAAAAAAAAAAATGATTAATTGGTTCACAATTATGCAAATTCCAAGCAAGAAGGACAGCTTGAGTAAACAAATTAGCCCAAAATACTATTCATTTACCAATCTAAAGGTAAAATATATAATGATCAAAGCGGAGTGTGGACCTGGGTATTAATTTGCAGTGGAGGTAAGAAAATGACAGCACCATTCCACGATATTGACATTAAAATGATTTAGAAAGTTAGAAAAAGGTGGTTTTTGCCATCAAGACAAGGATTTCAATGCTCCAATGAGGATTTGTAAACTAAGCATCTTAATTTGAAAAACTTACGACAATTAGGTTTCCAAATATTATGAGTCATTGAAACTACAGCACTATGAATCCAGACAACCGCACAATCGTACATAAGGAAGGGTTTTCCTTTGTTAGTTGAACTCCTTTATCTCTTTCTTGACAAATCTGTAACTGTCTTTCAATGATCTCCAACAAGAATTCTAAGAGACATGATTGTTCGGACTCGCTTGCCTTTCAATAATATATGATTATCAAGCTTTTACGATAATTAATTCCGAATCCATCATAAGTGGCATTATCACCAGTACAAAACATGTAGACTGCTTGAGCTAGGCACGAATTCAGCCGAGATCAGTAACAGATTCAAAACCAACAAAAAATCGGAATAAGAAATATAGGAACCAGGAAAACAAAACTGAAGAGCCGACCCACGAAACAGAGAAACTATGAAACAGCCCATGAATCGCCGCAGTAAATAAAACCCGGATCTATCATCATAAACCTTACCGTCCTACCCTGGATCACAAATGTATCCAAGTAATTTATTTAAAAAGAGAGAAAATAGTTCGCATAAACCCTAACCCCAGATAACCAGAGAACGTATGGTCAAATTTTCTCTCGAAAATTCAGAACAACGAGATTTCTACACTACAGAACCCTGACCGGGGTGAGAGAGAGGGCATACGAGAGGAAGACGTGGGCAACGGCGCGTCGGGCCGGGGGTTCCGGCGGAGAAGGGCGAGAGAGCGGCAACGCAGCGGTGGTGGAGGGAGTCGAGTCGAGTCGAGTCGAGAGAGAGGAGACAGGAAAGGGGTGCTGTGGTGTCCGTCGGAGGGAAGTAGGGTTAGCCGGTTAGGGTATTAGGGACCAGCAATCAGCACGTGCGATGCATGTGCCTGATTCTAAGAGAAGTTTGTGTTTGATGTGCGGTCGTGATTGATATGGATATTAGGAGACTCAGAGGTAAGCCTTACGGCCCTCACGTGCCTTGCACTGTGTTGTTAAAAGAATAATAACAAATAAATTGGAGCTTACGCTAGGGATACGAAAAATCGTTTGCGCAATCTTTTGCTTTATCAGGTTCGTTCCAAGTACAAAGTGACATGCTTCCCAATGCTTGGCGTATACAAACAGGGCTTACTAAAATGATTTTTTTTTCTTTGATGTATCAAAAAAACAAAATTCTTTGAGCAAATGAATGCAATTACTACCAACTGCATTAATTTACATCCACTAATAATTATTAGTTCATCAATTACGATTATTGAATAAATAATAAGTATCTATATATCTTTTTTTCATAGAAAATTATTTATAGGAAGTGCGAGATGGTGCATTAATAAATCAAAAAATATTTAGAGGGAAAATGAAATGAAGGCTTCAGTTGATTGGATAGTCCAACATAGCTTGATAGTATTCTCCCTATAAAAAAAAATGGCTCTATTTCATATTTATACGATGCATTTACAAGGAGGCTTTGTTCAACATCGCATCTTATATTCTGTTGTGCTTATTATGTACCTTGTAGTTGTTAAGGACATGAAACTAATTAGAAAGATAACACTCAATTCGCTCCGTCATTGTTAAATGAATATATGAATCAAAATTATATGGCTTATGCATCTCTTTATTCATTTTCCAACAGAAACTTCATGGATAAAATCATTTTCTAATTAATAGTCCATGAATGAAATTGGGTGTTTTTGAAGTCTTGTGATAAGATTTGCATAACGAATATTTTTCGAATCTTATTGTTTATTTTGTAATCAATAGACCACTTTTAAAAATTTAGCAAGAAGAAAAGATGCTAAATATAAACCCTTGATATATTGATCATGTGATGTTTTAGTAATTAATGCTGACATGTTAAAATAATCTAATGATGAAGTTCAATGCATCAAACGTGTTGAAAACTTTAAGTGTGGATGATGGTTTTTCTTATTTATTTTCCTCCATAATTTTAGTCCTATAATAAACACTCATCTTATTGTGTAAAAATTAACTAGATATACTTGCTATACTTCAAAGCAAACATATGTATCCTAGCTATAGAGATGTTAATTATGTATACATATTAATTGAATATCATTTTGGATATATTACTTGCATTTTATGTTTGGATATAAATATGGGCCAAACCTGATCCATCAACACTACTAGGATTCATGGGTCAAACTAGGTCATTGGTCATCCTTGAATATAT
>KE504937.1:62719-74030 GCA_000441515.1 Elaeis oleifera
TTAAAATATGAACTCTTGGATTAAGATGAAGTCCTTAGGACTAATTTAAATAGAGAATTTAGTCCTTAAACTTGTTCACGATCAAATGATACGTTATTACTAGGACGATAACGATATCAAGTGTAGGTCGTTGCATACCATATAGATTGATCATCTTTTTAACCAAAGAGTGTAGAGATACTAGTATGGTATGCAGATAGAATGTAGGAGTATATTCACAATGAACATGACCAACTACAGAGCACTCTGCTATTAAGAGTAGCTCGCAAAGGGTATAGGTATAAGTGTTCCTTCGATCTGAGATCACCATGGTGACTTGCAAGTAACTCACTATATTTTGATGTCGAACTATCTGAATTTTTAATTTAGTCATGAAAGATTTTTGAATGCAGTCAAATACTTGTCAAGTTGCTGCATGAGTCAAGATAGGATTGACCCCTCCGAATAAGTAAGAGTTAATGCATCAATATATTTTAATTTAGTAAAACATTACTAAGGTAATTCATATGATGAATTTGAAAGGTTAAATATAATGTGGCTGACTATTCCAAGATTGACAGTTAAATCCTAAATCATCTTGAGCATTATGATCATAGGGATGAATTATACGATAACCATACACTAGTGGGTACTTGAATATTGCTTTGCAATTATTTGGCCTATCCGGACGTCAGGTCTCATTGCTAGATGGTTACATCGATTAGTTTAGAAAGTTATTTCTATGCTACTGACTTAGGTTCGAATCTATGGGGTTACACTCAAAAGAAGTTATTGTCTAATCATGTGGCTGATTGACGATTGAAAATCATTCTAGGTTGTAATCATCAATTTGATTGATGGTTAGCCTTATGCAAAAGTTATAGTAAATTAATTCGTTAAGGATTAGTGAATTATAAGAAGATTCATTAGTAATTAAATTATTGATTAGCTCAATTTGATTGAACAATGTGGATTGGTTCAAAACTAATTGAATTGGATTCAAGTTGGTTTCACCCAATTAGGTTATAAGATGACCTAATTATCAAAGATAAATGGTTCCTGATTTGATCAGAACTTAGGCTTAATTAAATTTAATTTAATTAAATTAATTATATTGAACCTAATTGGATTGGGTTCATGTTGATCTAATTGGTTAATCTAATTTAATTAGGTTAGTGACTTCGCTGATAACCCTAAAGAGTCCAAATCAAGTTGGACTCCTCACTACCACCGACCACTCTAGTCCGCCCATTTTCCTCATTACTAATATAAGATTAGCATGAGGTTTTCCATGGCAAATGAGTTTGTTGCCCCTGTACATACCCAAAGATAGAATAATTTTGATTTAAGTTGAATTCAAATTGGATTTAGATTTAACCTAAAATTGAACTCTTATCTAAGTTCGAATTTGATTCAAACTTGATCCTTATCTCTCCACCATGCCAATCTATAAAACCCCATGATTTTTGTGTAATAGAAATTAGTTGAGATCGGTGAGAGTTAGGGTTTTGGGCATGAGGTCTTGGGGTGGGTGGCCTCTTGTAGGCGTGTGATCTAGAGGAGTTCCTCCTCTTTGGTGAGTGTCCTAGAATCTGTTCTAAGATTTTGGATGAGAAAAAGCCAAAAGAGAAGAGAGTTCTACCTCCATATATCCATCACCTGTCCCTCCTTTTTCTTCTTATGATTTTGGAGGAGTTTGAGAGATCCATAGGGAGAGAAGATCAGCCATCCAGAGGTCGTTATGTGAGCTAGTACGTCCGAAACGATGGATCAACATAGAACTTCAAGTGGATCACCTGTAGAGGTCAGACATCCTGTGTGGCTACGAGCAATCTTCAAGTCCATAATTTTCAGATATAGAGATCTTCTATCCATGCAAAGGTATCAAGTTTGAACTTGATAGATGTGTAGATTGGATCTACGATCGTATATTTAATATGTTTCTATGTAGATTTATTTCAAATCATATACATGCATCATAACATGTTATAGATCCTAGGATAGGTGTTAAGATTAGATCTTCAGCATGTAGTATAGATTAAATTGTTTAATCTGATTTTTCACTGCATAATTTTTTTTAAAATACATGCTATGCGTCTGCCCATTTTTCAACAGGAATGATTTGTGCAGCTACCTTCTGATCCACCTCCACAGCCGCATCCTGAGGAGGAAGCTTGCGCTCAACCTACGGCAGATGTGATCAATATGATTTCGAGGGGATCGAGACTTTAGGGGCAAATGACTTGAAAGGCACCTCTAAGCGTCAATGGGCAAACGACGATATTATTTTTCCAAGAAAGATCTATAAAGAGTCCAAACTCCTCACAATAACACTGTTGTTGTATCAATGACAATAGCCAACTACGATGTAAAATGATGTCTTATCGATAATGAAAGCTTCGCTGATGTGATTTTCTATGATTGTTTCTTCCGAATGCGACTCTCTATGGACCAACTTAAACCAGTCAATATTCCTCTAGTCGAGTTCACAGGCGACTGGGTCAAAGTAGAAGGAGAAATTGAACTTCCTGTTACTGTGGGACAACCACCTCGGCAATCGACTATGCACCTCAAGTTGCTCGTGGTCCGAGTCCCCTCTACCTACAACATCATCTTGGGATGATCCGAACTAAACACACTCCAAGCGATTGTTCCAATATACCATTTGCTCATGTGCTTCCTGATGAGGAAAGGAACTGGAGAAATAAGGAGAGATCAACAGTTGGTCAAATAATGTTACTTAACCATAATCAAGAGAAAGATACCAAGTGAAGCTCTTTCCATCGACGATGGGCTGGATCAGAGAGAAGAAGAAAATCAGAGAGAACCTACAGAACAACTTATCTCAATGTCTCTCACTGATGGAGACCCGACCAAAACCATCCAAGTCGGATCCTCATTAAGCGATGAGCTATGAGAGAAGCTGATCAATTTTCTAAGAAGAATGCTGATGTCTTCACTTGGTCTGCCTCAGACATGTCGGGCATTCCTCCAGAAGTAATTATCCACCGATTGAACATCGACGCTAACCATAAGCCGATGAGATAAAGGAAAGAAGCTTCACTCTTGAGCGATAGCAGGCCATCGATAAAAGATCGACAAGTTGCTGGCAGCTGACTTCATTCGTGAGACAATCTATCCCGATTGGCTCGCGAACGTTGTGATGATCAAGAAAGCAAATAGTAAATGATAGATATGCATCAACTACACTAACTTGAATAAAGCCTATCCCAAGGACATCTTTCTACTTCCACGAGTTGATCGACTAGTCAACACTACATCAGGCCATCAGCTATTTAGCTTCATAGACACCTTCTTCAGCTACAATCCGATCTAGATGGCAACCAAAGATGAGGAGAAGATTGTGTTTATTACTGATAAAGATTTGTACTGCTACAAAGTAATGCCTTTCAATCTCAATAATGTCGAAGTTACATATCAGAGGTTAGTCAATAAAGTCTTCAAAAATTAAATCGCTCACAACATAGAGGTCTATGTTGATGACATGCTCATAAAAAGTACTGAGGCCATCCTCCATATCGACGATCAGGTTGAAGTTTTTGACGCCCTAAGGAGATATCAAATGAAATTGAATCCGACAAAGTGTGCCTTTAGCGTCACTTCAAAAAAAATTTTGGCTTCATGATAACGAGTTGAGGCATCGAGGCCAACCTTGAGAAGATCAAGATGGTCCTTGACATAAGGCCCCCGACCTCTCGATGGGATATTAAAAATTGGTAGGATGCATTACATCCTTAAGCTCTCCAAGTCAGCAGAATGATGCCTCTCTTTCTTTAAAATCCTCAGGTAGATGAAAAACTTTATCTAGATGGAAGAGTGCTACGAGACTTTCGATGACTTGAAGTACTATCTAAGCTCTCCTCCACCTCTGATGAAGCCAAACACCGGTGATGAACTACTCATGTATTTAGCTATAACTCCTAAAGCCATCAGGTCGGTGCTAGTTTGAGAAGAAACAAGATCTAGAAACCCATCTACTACATGAATCGGATATTGTGCGAGGTCAAAATAAGATATTCTCCAATCAAAAAAATTATCTTCACAATCATTACGACTATTCGATAGTTGCGACCATACTTCCAGGCCTATTTATAAAATCTTGACCAATCTCTTCTTGAGGACTCTATCTCAATGGTCAGACACCTCAAGGAGAATGGTCAAATGGACGGTTGAACTCCCGAGTTTGACCTTTCTTATGTCCTGTGATCTTCGATGAAGGCTCAGATATTCACTGATTTTATCATCGAGTGTATGCCAACTGAGGATGACCAAGTTGGAGATCAATCCCAAGAAGAGACTTCGAAACCTGCATGGATTCTACATATAGATGGAGCTTCAAATGTTTAAGGATGCGGTGTGGACCTCATTCTAACCAACATCGATAGGATGGTAACAAAGTACGCACTTCGATTTGATTTTAAAACTTCAAACAATCAAGTCGAATATGAAGCTCTAATAGTCAGACTGAAGATTGCTAAAGATCTCGATGTAAAATGCCTAAGAGTGTTCACCGACTTGCAGCTGGTTGCCAAACAATCCTAGAGAGACTATGCAGCCTAAGATCCTTTCTTTTCAGGTATCTTTAAAGGCTCAAATCTCTACAAGTGCACTTCGACTATTTTGAGACCTTCCACATCCTTTGCACAGAGAATGTCCAAGCCGATTCCTTATCTCGACTCGCCACCTCCGACTGTCGCAAGCTGGAACAAATCTTTATTGAGCATCTTAAGAATCCAAGCAATAACTTTAAGGAGGAAGTGCATCTGGTCCAAGTCGGTCATGAACCGAGCTGGATTGATCCATTCGTCGACTACTTGACTAATGAAACTCTACCGACTAATCCTACTAAGGCACGTCGAATGAAGAGACCGATGACTCAATACATAATTATCGACGATCAACTCTACAGAAGGTTAGCATCCCTACCCCTGCTCAAGTGTCTTCAATCTTTTAAAGTTGCTACGCTCTTCAGAAGGTACATGAGAGCATTTGTGGCAACCATCTAAAGGGCAAGTCGCTATCCTACAAGATCCTTCGGTAAGGATATTATTCGCCAATCATGTAAAAGGATACTGCCGACTTAGTGCAAAAGTGCGACCAATGAAAATGGTTTGTCAATATCTAAAGATTTCCGTCAAGTCACCTCACAACCATTTTGGCACCTTGACCATTTGATTAATAGAGAGTCGATATACTCTGCCCATTCTCGCTTGCCAGTGGACAAAGAAGATTCATTATCGTCATCATCGACTACTTCACCAAGTAGGTGGAGGTCAAACCATTGTCATAAATAACGGAGCGGAAGACTACCAACTTTTATGAAAATTCATCATCTATCGATTTGATCTATCTGGAGTAATCATCACCGATAATGACCGACACTTCAACGACACCAAGTTCGAAGAGTTTTATGTGAAGTATCATATCTTCCACAAACTCACTTCAATTAGGCATCCACAATCTAACGGAGAAGTTGAGATGACCAATAGGATAATCCTATAAAGCCTAAAAACAAGAATTGGTCAAGCCAAAGGAAGCTAGGCCAACGAACTCTACAGTATCCTATGGTCTTACTAAACTACTTCTCGAATCCCAATCAGAGAAACTCCTTTCAAACTGATTTTTGAGATAGAAGTTATGATCTCGATAGAAATTGACCTACCTTCAAATCGGATGGAGCATTACGATGAACTGACCAATTTAGACAAGCGACGGCTGATCTGGACTTGCTTGATGAAACTTGAGGTCAAGCCCAATTGAGGATGGCCTCCTATCAACAAAGGATAGCTTGGTACTATAACTCTCGAGTCAAGCCCAAAATCTTCTGAGTAGGAGATCTTGTCCTTAGAAGAGTCGAAGTCTCCAAACCAGCCGAGCAAGGAAAGCTATCTCTGAATTGAGAAGATCCCTATAAAATCTCAGTAGTTCTACGACCAGGGGCATACAACATGAAAACTTGGATAGCGTAGAAATTTTTCAGATCTAGAATATCGAGAATCTATGGATGTACTACCAGTGAGAATATCTTGTCGATAAAAAAAATTTTTTCTACAACTTTGTGTTGAACTATCCAAGTACTCGACAATCTATCGAGCAAATTGGTTGCTTGACACTTGGCCAAACTACCTCCTCGTTAGCTAGTATCCGATGAAATGTCATTCAGTTGACACCTATTTAATGGAGCTACAAGTTCCGGCAACCACAAATGTGCTTACTTTGGCCCAAAGGCTGCAGGCGTATAAGCTACGTTTTGCATGCAAGACCCAAGTGAAAAAAAAATTATGGTTAGTCGGTTTGCTCCCGATTGACCAAGGATCAATTGATCCAGAATAAAATGGAGATACTCTCTTTAATTGATTCGGTTCTAATTTAATGGAATAATCTACAACGGATGATCTACAACTACAACTTGAATCCGGCTAAATTCACTTACAAAGCCGACTACATGACCTAGAAACTTTCTTAAGTCTACATGTTTGATTATGGGCTACTCCATTTGCAACCTCTAATTGCTTTACTTAGTCTTTCTGACTACTTAGTCATTTTTGCAGAAAGGCAAGTAAACAAGCAAAGAAGGATACATGCAAACAAACACAAGTGCTAGTTGGATACATAGAGAAGATCATTTCATTTCGTAGCCAAAAAGGGAGTTGTTACAAAATAGAGGAAAGATAGGTACAAGGGCAAAAAGGTGGAAAAGTACAAAAGGAGCCTAAGAAGGAGGGTGGTCTTCTTTGGCCTCTAAATTGCTACCTGGCTGTTCTCCCTTTGGGGGTTTGTCGGCTTGTATCTTGCTTAGGTTAAGCTTGGGCTACAGTCGATGGATGGCCTTCTTGCAGTCCTCAAACGCGAGCCAGTATGCATCTATAGAGGCTTCAATGAGCTCCTCCTCATACTCTTTTGACTCGCGAAACTCAATGAGATCCTAAGAAGCTGTCTCCTAGTTCTGAGTTTCTACTGCCAATAATTTTCCTTCAACTCCTTGGTGGTCTTCTCAGCTCTCTGTCGCTTGCCCTTTCCTTGGTGAGTGCACTTTCTACTGATTCATCTCCTTCTGGTAGTCAGCCTCAACTTTCTGAACTCCTTCTTGTCTTTCTTCTATTGGGTCTCTGAAGATGCCAACTCGATCTCCAGCAGGGTGATATTCTCCCGACTCTTCCTCTCCCACTCTTCAGCAGTGCGGAGAAGCTCCTCGACGACTTCGATCTGAGCATGAGTAGTCTATCTTCAAGCTGGGTGTTAAGCCATGTGAAGCTGGTCAATCTCTCATACAAAATTATCATGTTGTGTATCATCTGCAAAATAGAAAATTGGTTAAGTCATTTATTCAGCCAATAACTATTCAAAAAAGCATCGAAGAAGAACGGTCAAAGACTTACCAAAAATAATGATGTGTAGGAGCCCCACAAGATCTCTGCGACTGGACGGGCCTTCCTAACTTTTCAGTTTGTGGGTAGCATCACCATCTTCACCAACTCTTCGATGAGTCGACGATCTTAGAGCGCTTGCTCAATGGTCTTAAAGTGCATTCCCAGAGCGATGGTGGCCTCCTTGGAAGAGGTATTCGGACCATAGTTGTTGGTAAAGGTAGGGGCCTTTCCCTTATCAGTGCCCTCCTAACTAAATGCTCGATCGCCACCCATCCTGACTTGGGCCAGCAGAGCTTGGATCGCATTGATTGGCCTGGCAAGGGCCTCGATGATGATGTCATCATTAGCAGGAGTAGCTGCGACTCTTGCGACTGTGACTCCTGCGATAGTTTCAACAAGAGGCACTAGCAAAAGAAGCCTTGGTGCTGGTCGGGGTGGCGATGGTGGCTATGTACTCCTCAGCACCCAAGGAGGAGATCCTTCCCTCAGCTTCTTCAGTGGCAGAGAATGTCCACCAGGCTCGGATACTAGCTTCTTCTTGATGGCATGCTGTAGGATTTCCGTCGAGATCCTCATGCCTATGAAACAACAACAAAAGAGTTAGTCTGCAAGAAAAGAAAGAAAAAGAGATATAGAAAGAAGACTACCTTAGTGGTTGCTCCGGCTTATCCCAACGTCATACAATGACTGTTCCTCCAAGAGCTCCCACTGCGGGGTGATCAGGATGCCGAATAGCCTATCGTACTACTTTCGATCTTCAGTCAGGACCATCATTTCTGTTCGAGGACAAATTAGGAGTGGTCCAGTGCCATTCGAAGCCTTTGGGTGATTGGCAGTTATATAAAAAATTTATTCTTTTATCCATGAATGGAAGAAGGAAGCCTGATGATAAGCTGATGCTTAGGCTGGAGATTGAAGAACCATCATCCCTATTTTCGTGGATGTTTCTTTAACATAAAAAGAGTCCGAAAGAGAGAAATTTGGGTCTCAAGCCGAAGAAGTTGACAAAGGACAATAAAAGAAGACAAAATCTTAAAAGAATTGGGAGTGAGCTGGGCAGAAACTACCTCATACAAGTTGAGGACATTGACGAAGAAAGGATGAAGGAGAAATTGGAGTCTCGAACAAAGAAACTCCTCGTAGATAGCGATGTAGCCATCGAAAGGATGAATAACTCGACCTTCTTCGTCAAGCGCCATCAATTGATACTGGCTAAGGATGTGGAACTGACCCTCAGTCAGCTGACTGTAGCCTTAGACAACTTGAATCTCTTGACGAGAGGCCTGGGAAAGTCCTTAGGAGCCGACTGTTCATCCAACTCTTCAGGATGGGGATGATCCTACCAAAAAGAAGCATCTTTGGATCATCCCGAGGTATCTCCTCGGTCTCCCTCCAAGCAGTTGGAGTCTGAGAACTTTGATCTCCCACCAGGTTCTTGTCTCCAGACCCTCTACTAAAAGAAGTCATGATAGAAAGAAAGTTCGAAGGCAAAAACTCAAAAGAAAAGGCAAGGAAGCATAACCTCAAGAGAGGGGGGGGATGACGACCGAAAGACCAATGAGGGAGGACTGATGGCGATGAAGATCGATAATGAAGGAGATGGTCGACTGCGATGAAACCTAAGCCTCAGAGACCCTAATCTCTTTGCTGGAAGGCAAAGGATCTAGGATTGGGAGCAAAGACACCAAATTAGAAGTAGAACTGAGGCAGAGCCAACCCCTATTTATAAACTCCTTCAACGATCAAGATCGACATCAAGAATTGTGCCTTCCTCGAAGATCTCGATGTGTGGCAACGATCTCCACCGACTATTTTATCAACTTTTCGACACACCACTGTTGAGATCGCACTAAGCCAGCTGAATCCATGTAATCACAAGTTAGGCCAACCGACGATCAATACGTGGATGACTCAGCAACTTATTATTGCTCTGCCATCTGATCTTCTGCCATCATTATAGAACATCGCTTCAAGTATCGTGGTATTTATTGTCACACAACCTATGATGTGATTGAGCCACCGCACGTTCTATGAAGCAACGAAGCGATGGTTCACTCCATGAAACAATAAAATGGTCGAGTACAGTCTTCGAAACAATATTAAACAAAGAATTATCAAGAAAAGTGATTTGGAACCATATGGTGACTAACTCCCTTCATCCAATTAAAGCCACACAATCAGACTCAAGAGTTGGGGGATAGGTGTTGGGGTAGATCCTTAGTCTTTACCCAACTAGTCTTCTTCCTCACCTTTCGACCGATCAAGTACACTACACTGACCAAATTGCTGTGACTCAACCTGACTTGAATCAACCAATTTTATTTAATCAATGCTTAATCGACTACAATCAATGAGCTTATTTAGGCTAGCATCTATCCATCCTGGTTCGATGGGCTACCTTCGACTGGCTAATGACATTCGATATTCGGCACAAAGCCAACTACTTCCTTGATGTCCTACCGACTACCCGATCTAGTAGCACCACTCCTTGGGCTCATTCATTTGACTTTCGGATCCCAAGGCATGGGCGTCAGTCGAGCAGTCAAATACTAAATGTGGCCGCCATACGATCCTGTCGGATCACATCAAGTCACGTCATCTAAGAACCATACCCTGAGCGGCTAGCTGCGCACCATGATAGGAAGCCATGAGATCATTAATTGTGCCACATGCATGGTAGCACCCACTATTGTAGCCACCTGCACGTCGAGCAAAAGGCACACCACTGTCACAACCATTTAAAGATGCCCATGCATCTCTGTACGATGGGCACACTCGGAATGACCACCCATCCTTCTGCCATTGACCTTAATCCATCTATAAATAGGGGTAAGCAAGAATCCCTCTAGGTACGTAAGGCTAATACGAATGCCAAAACTCTGCAGCTCTTTTTATTAAGTGATATCTCTAACTTGAGCGTCGGAGGATCTTCGTCGAAGCAACCTTTGATGAGACTTTTCTTGCAGGTCTTGCATTTCCGGTGCTGGGTGAAGATCAGTGCTGGCACTTCTTACTAAACCTTGCTCTCACTCTCGACTTCTTCGATTGTGCACCTTCTCTGGTGACTAGGCATCTTCTTCTAGTTTTTCGCCGTCCAACACTCAAGCGCAGTGACTCAGCCCCTGATCGACTACCCCATCAAAAATAGGCTGCAACAGGTACCAAGCTGATTCAATCCTTACATTGTCATATTATAATCCAGCAAATAGAAATACATTATATTAAAAATCTCTAGAAGCTCTCTTTGATAAGGTTATATTCTAATTCTTGTGACATGTACGGCCAAAATTTTGAAGTCATTATATTTTTGCCCTTCACTTTTGAGAAAACAATAAGGAACTAATGTAGGCAAGAAATCGCTGGCTTTACCATTGATCATCTAAAACTTACTGAGACAAACAATCTCAAGTTTCGGTCAGTTGTTGACCAAAACATTCCTCAATAATTGATTTTTTGCAGCCTTAGATGTAACTTCTATGTTGCCTCAGCCAGTGGATTTCGAGAGCTCATAATATCGTCTATGGCTATTATCTCTTGATGAGCTAACGTCTTCAACTCTAACTCTTCATACACCATAGAATTTTCATATGTTGGTTGATAAACTAATTTATCCATTAGGGTGGCCACATGTGTGGCGAATCCTTTGATGTTCAAATATGGTGCGAACAGAAGCTAAGCTTGATGAGGCTTGGGTTTGATTATGCTTGGCTTTATTACATTCCTATATTGAAGAATGCAGCCCCAGAGAGAAGGGAAGCTCGAATGGTGGTGAGGGAGAAAGAGGGGCTCTAGGTGTCTTTGAGAATTCCATCCTTTGGGGACCTTTCTTAGCCTAGGACTATTAGAGATCTTGCATAAATCTCTATTGACACTCGTACTCTAAGCTCACGAGTTGGACTTGGTGACTTAGAGGATGCTTCTCTCAAATTAGAGAGTTCAAA
>KE504937.1:116866-136990 GCA_000441515.1 Elaeis oleifera
AAGATCTGTCTTCTCTTAGGATTTTTTTACATATTATTCTGATTTAGGAGGTCAAGGGTTTAACTTCTCCCTTATTCCTCCTCATATTCATCATCTCTTGAAATATCCAAGAGATCCGAAGAATATTTTTTGATTAACCATCCGGAGGGATCTGCAAGAAGCTAGCACTTCAAGCGGATCTTCGTTCGACGAATCTCTGATTTTGTTGCAGCCTTGTGTGAATCACCTGTAGAGGTCGGATGCGTGTGCGGCTCCAAAGGCAATAAAAAAAATCAATCATGGAGTTATCGACCCATATGAAGGTAAGAGATCTGATCTCTTCTCTTATCTAGATGTGATCTAGGTTTTAGATCTGAAACTGTTTCAGATCTAGGGTATTGATTTGATCAATACCAAAGCTTTTATTTCTGATTTATAAATACAATATGACATGTTATAGGTCCTTAATTATAGGGTTTAGTAATTTGATTACATGCATTTGTAGATTAAATTATTTAATTTATATATTCCGCTATATTATATTTCAAAAATATTTTGAAATTCATGCATGAAATCTTGCACCTTTTCCAACACTAATAATCTCATTGAGGGAATCATATAAACCTCCCATTTTGGCCTGATTATTCTTTTGATCCTCCCCCGAACATTAGAAGCTAACACAGTCTCAAGGAATAAACAATAGAGGGATGATATTGGTAAATAAGATTTTTAGCATAATTTACAAAGGAGGGCTTTGCCATCCCCTGTTAATTCTATGTTAGGACCTTTATTGCATAGAATGAGAAGGTAGTCCCCCCATCCTCCCTACTGGTCAGTCTAATTCCATCAGGTGGATTAGGCAAATCACTAGTCTCTGACATCCCAACAGGAGTGATAGAGTCACTCAACTAACTAGCTTTAGGATCAAGCTTAGTCTTTAGTTTGGCAACATAAGTCATATGAGAAGTAGGAATAGTAGCATGCTTATCATGAGGAAACTCCTTCTCACCTACTGACAATTGGTTGACCTCAGAAGCTTCCACTAGCTCATCAATAGGCTGCCATATCATCTTTAAATTTGCTCTAAGCTATCTTTATGTCTTGAATGAATGCCTACAATACTTATCTTTGGTTTGTCCAATGATTTTATCTCCATATTTTCCATGATGAGCTTCTATTGCAGGGGAGGCTCTGAGCCTAGTGATGAGGCATTTTTCTAAGGCTTTGGAGAAGACCTCTTTCGCTTTTCCTTTGAAGTTGGCATAAGTGGCACAATGGAGATCTCCATATTCTGAGTGTCCAGCTGTTGTTCAGGAGGATTAGTAGACAAAGGATCAAACCATGATCCAGATTGAACCAAAGAGGAATCCTGCACGCCTTGTTCCTTTGAAGGAGATGGCTTCTTGAAGACCTTTTTTGGTACAGTCCATCTAGTTTACTGCTACTTATTTACTAACAAAGATGTCTATGATTATTGATGCTCCATCGGATTTACAAAAATTTATGCTCTTATAGCATGAATCCATGGCCCATACAAGGGTTTAGCTTCTATCATGGTAGCATTGGAATATTGATAAGGAGCAGCAAGTCTACCACAAGTATAACACAACTCCAGAAGCTCCTCGTAGGCGAACTATTGCCAAATAGTTGTGTCATCAAGTTTCACCTTGGCACCAAGGCATATTGGTTTGATAATCTCTATCGTCACAACCATTCTAGCAAACCCCATCCTAGATGTAGCTGCAGCAGTCCTCTCATCTGCAAATAAGGAAGTGCCAACAATCGAGACAAGCTTTAAAATTTTTTATGTCTCCCAAAATTCTAAAAGTAGATCTGGGAGACAAACCCACATTTTTGCAAATCAAATAGTATCCTTGCCTAGTTAGAAATTGAGTTTCTAACTCTTAAGGATGAGAATCTATCCTGCCGAGACCAAAGGTCATTGTCCAGAGCATGGTTCTTCACCATCTCTGTCAGGAACTTGAAGATTAACAAGTTCTCAGACAATAACAAGACATGAAGATTATCTTCTACATTTCATCTTGTTTTCATTTGTTTTTGAACAAATTCAAGCGGTAGCCCATGACCAAGAAATTTTCCTATGAGCGCATTCTTCCAACGCTATGTAGGCTAATGGAGCTCTTCAATAGAAAAGACAATCAGTTGATTGAACCTAAGCTTCCAAAGCTTCAACCTCTGCATCAGTCACCTTGGATGTTTTCCATCAGAATTTGCAGACTCTTTAGACAACCTGAGACCATGAAGTCTCAGCTGCCATTCCCCTTGAGCCACTACATTAAGCAGCCTCTTTGGCGATGACAAAGAGCTTGGAGTGACAAAAGTCCTTTGAGCAGCCTATAGAGCTGGCATCCCTATTGAAGATAGGCAATAAAAGTCTATTCCAGCCTCTTTCCCTTCCTGATCCATGCTTGAAGTGACGAAACTCCTCCGAAGAGACTCTAGGGTTGGCGTCCTCATCGAAGTTGGACAATAATAGTCAGTTTCGATCTCTTCTCCACGACCTGGTGCTTTAGAAGGTTCAGGACCATCGCTCCCTTGAGACATCATTGAAGATGACACAGTCGCCTCCTTTGTAGGTTGTCCTGAACTTGGAGAGGCCTCTGGTGAAGAAGCCCTCATCGTCAGCTGCCAATTGAGACTAGGATCAACTGATTTACTCTCCTCTGAAAAGTCACCTAAATCCCTCACCTTACCCTTATCGAACATTGCTCAGTCTTTAGTCCACCAACTTTTGTATATGAAAAAAATTATAATCAACTTTGGTTAAGTTACCTATCTTCTAAACCAAATGAAAAAACTAACACTTCATAGTGCATCTCTTAAATGATATATAAAGGAAACACATTATCAAAATAAGCATCAACTGCATCTTGTTGCCATAAGACTCCAGTTGAAATTGATGTGGCCGAGGACGGACCCCAATCTGGGAACTAGGAAGCCAAAAGAACCACAAGAGAAGTCCACTCTTGTCAGGAGCTCTCCGATGGGAGACCTCTGATGCTTAAGTCAGTCGGAGCTTAAAAATAGTATAAGAGAGAAGAAAAGGGAGATGGATAAGAGCATAAGGGCATTCTCTTTTTTGAAGTTCAGCTTACCTCGAGGATCTCCTTGTCACCTCTTTATATAGAGGTGGAGTAGTAGATCATTATTTCTGAACCTAATAGGCCGTTAGGCTAGGCCACGATCCATCAAGCCATTAGGATAGGGAATCTACACACTAACCTACAAATCAGGGTTGTTAATCGTGGGTAGTGCCCACGTTCTGAGAGTTTGTTAGAAGATTCTAATTGGTCACCCACGTAGCTGAATGGACTAGTGGCTTGAAATCAACACACAGTCATGGTCTTGTCTGTTGGTGCTAGTCATGGGACCTCACCCATGTGGTCGGCAAGATCCCGATCCTAAAGTCGACAAGCAATCAAGCCAAGGGCCGAATGGAGGTTGATGAAGTCATTTTGACTTGGCTCTCCATGACAGTCTTGATGAGTTATCGGTTGGAGTCATCGATGCTAGTCTGACAACTGGATCAATGGTGGTATGTTGATATCCTCAGTGTATGGCCGAAGATGATATCTAGAGACTAAATCTAGTAAAATTATCTACTTCCTTATCAGGATATTCAGATGGCGTTCGTCATTGAAGTTTATCTCGATATTTCAGTCAATCTAAAAGGGATATCCGAGGATGAGTCCTAAGGACAATGGCTGAGGATGAGTCCCAAGAACAATGACTGAGAATGAGTCCCAAAGATAATGATCGAGGTAGTATGACCCCATAACACTTGTCCCCTACTTTTTAGCTCGAAATGGTTGAGTCAAGAAAAGAAAATAGTAGTCCTCAGAATATGTCCTCGGTGCATGTTCGACTTGGAAAATCTGAGTAGTTTGGTCTTCAGATGAACTGTCACATCGTTTCATGAAACCTGATGCCATGGTAAGTCACTTCATGAATCATGCGTTAATTATTTAGATAGATTCTACACTTCATGGATCCTAGTGCATTTATGAGGGATGGGTGGCTTAAGATTGATCATTATTTTAGCTTTACAGATTAGGAATTGATGGCTACAGGCCAACCAATCAGAGGTGGTCACCTATCCGATGTTGATTGGCTTGACAGTATTTGACACAGATCAATCTGTATGGCTAAGTCATAGCGGTGGTGTATCAAAGGGTCACTTGGTTGGATGGTCTTGATCTATGCCATGTGGCTGACATCCGATGGCTCAAGAGTCTGATCTGGACTGTCGATGGATAGTATGTATGTGTATATATGTATATATATAGGCATACTCTCCCATTATTCTCATTTTTTCAGCCGCCAATCACTCTTAGTGCTCTAGTCTGCTAGAGGGCTTCTTGTTGCCATGCGCTCCATCCCTTTCTCTGGCTCTGGTGGGTTTGTGGTTTTCCAAGGAGCTTATTCCATCCAAAACTTCTTTTCTGATTAGTTCTCTTGCTGTCTTTTTTATTTCAATTGATTTCCTTCTTTGTTCACCCCTTTCGATCCTTCTTTCCTTTAAAATATCTTTCGGTAGAGAGGATCGGGGCGAAAGTTATCGAGCTAGCTGGGGTTCTCGATTGCCTCCTCCTCGATCCGGGTCTAAGGAGAATCCTCGGAATACTATCAAGGTCACCTCCTCATCTGGGTGTCAAGATCCTGAACTGCATAGGATGGAGAGTCTATGTAGGGATTCAAAGATTTCTTCCATCCTGAGAATGAGTCATCCATTATTGAGGCCAACCTTCGAAGGCTTTGGTCTTGGTACTCTATTCTTTATTTTTTGGCTCGAAATTCTAAGTCAAGAAGATCATATTTCAAATGCTTGAGAGAGTCGAGTTGCTTTGTACGAGGAGATTCTTCGAGCAGGTCTTCAATTGCCTTCCCATCCCTTTGACTCTAATATCCTTGATTCTTTGAAAGTCTTCCAACCCAGATCACTCCAAACTCTATTCGAGTGATAATTATCTTCATTATTCTATGTAATTGGCTCGGCACCCAACTGATTGACTTCCCTCTTTAGGGTATTGTTCACCCTAAAGAGGCACCCCCATGAAAAAATGTTAGAAACTGATAGTTTCATACATGTAGTTTCAAAATTTCTCGATCAAGCATGCAACGTAATAAATCTAGATTAAATCTTTTAATCTAACATACATCAAATCATATCTGAAAACTATCTAATCCTAGATCATATGATATGCATGCAATCTGAAATAAATCATAGATCACATCTATGTCATATAGATCATATCTATTAGCAGATCGTATCTACTATATGAGTTGAGATCAGATCTCACTTTTGCAGGGGTCGAAATATACCGCAACCGATGATCTATAGATTTGATGAGGTTTCTAGAACCGTACAATTATTCGACCTCCACAAGTATCCATACGAGATCCATTGTTCGATCAGAGGTTGTCGAAGTCACCAGGGTGCTAGCTCCCTTGCAGACGTTCCTCTTGATGGTTGATTCAATGCCTTCTTTAAATTTCTCGAACTCCTCCAAAGATGAAGAAGAAGGCTTCTATGAGGATTAAGAAGTGGTGGAAGAAGATGGAAAGAAAAACTCTTTTCTCTCTTTTTATTTCTTGCCAAACCCAACCTACAAACCCTAGAAACCTTAGGGTTTTCTACACGCCAAGAGGCCGACCCCCTCTAAAACCCATGCCCCACCTTTTTTCACACTAACCAACTTGTGCGATATTTCTCACGATGAAAATTTGATCTTTTTCAGCACAAAAACAACCCATCTTATGGTAGGCACCCCAAAGTATTTGGATAAAATCAAACTCTTTAAAAAGGAAGGATTAGAGCTTATCATGTTTGAATACAAAACAATTTTGAACTCAAATCCAAAATAGATTTTTATCCAAATTTGGCATGGAGCAGAAGGGGTGACAGTGTTTCAGATTTGCATGAAAACACTCATGCAAAAACAAAGAAGGTGTGATAAAAGTCAGTGTCAAAGAAAGGGTGGTGCAAGGGAGGAAGAGTCCACTCTTATCTGGACTCTACATTTCCATATTTGATCCTTAACCAAATTAACCAAATCACATATGGTTAGGCCCAAATAAATAGATAAACCTAATCCAATTAGACACCTAATTATCTAAATCAAATCTCAATCAAATCAAGATTTAATTAAGTCCAAGTCTTGATCAAATCAGAAACTAATCTTCCTTGCAATCAGGTCGAATCTGATTCAAGTCAAATTGAATCCAATTCAATTAGACTTGATACAAACCTCTTTGTCCAATCAAATTGAGTCAATTAGTAATTTAATTACTAATTAACTTTTTAGAGTTTACTAACTCTTAGTGAATTATTTTATTATAACTTTTACATAAGGTTAATTATCAATCATATTGATGATTTTATCTATCAATGATTCATAATCGTTAATCAGCCATCTGATCAGATGAAAATCTCTTTTGTATGTGATCCCGTAGGTTCTATTCTGTCAGCTAGTGAGATATACTATGATCTCTATCATAATATCATCGAAACTCTTTTTGATGGATCAGAATAATTCTAATTCTGTCCTTCGAGGGTCATCGATCATCAAGACGATGCTCAACGAGTCTCACAATCTACTAGTGATACCTAGCAGTATGTAGTGACAATTTCAGTAGAATAAAAGTATAAACTTCTTAGTATAGTCACCACATGATTCAATCCTTTTATCGTGAGTTTCGACTAGATGGAGGTCATGGAGAACTCATCAAACTCCATCGTCAGTCATATGCAAGATTGACTCGACTCGAGTTCATCTGTGAATTTCATGGAAACTCTTTTTTGTATTCATACTTGATTTGGTCAAAGACTTCCTGATATCAATCTCACAAATCAGATAATACTTTTTCTTTTCTATCAAGATTGATAGATTCTATCTAGGTGCATTCTATTCCTAGCAACGAATCTAAACCTACTGTAGCCAACATACATAGCAAAGATCCGAATAGCTAGGGACCAAGAGAACAGCAGTCAAACTTAGTAGCCTCGCTACGAATAATTGATGACACTATAGGTCAAAAGATCATTCACACCACTGCAGCATCGAGAAAATATTGATGAGTGAGTAGACATCCAAATGGTTTCTGGTATTGATCACGCTTAGTGTAAGTTATTCTCTAACAACCATCTGCACTCTCACCCCAATATCTTTATACTACAAACTCGAGATTTATCTATCTAGAAGGAGGTGATCTATGCATCAATCTTAAATAGATTGATCACTATCCTTTGTGATGATCTTTTGATTGAAAGTATTGAGAAACTAACCACTAATAATGTATGTCTCAAATTCTCAACTCCTTGAGAATATACAAAACTATTTTTGTCAATTTTTAAGATAATTCATGAATACATAAATATGATTGAAATAAAATATACTTTTATGAATAATAAATTTATAAGTATAAATACAAGTCTTGAAATATAAATATATCAGCCAACAATTGGCTTTTTAGGATACACATCTAACAAACTCCCACTTGACCTAAAGCCAATTGGCCGTATACCTAAGACCCATCTTCTCAAGATGAGCTTCAGTCTTCTGTTAGCGAGAAGCTTGATCAGTGGGTCCACCATGTTCTGCATGGAGTTGACTCTCTGCATCTCAATGAATTTTTTCTCGAGATAGTCGCGTATGATGTAGAACCGCTGCTCTATATGCTTAGACTTCTAGTGAGATCTGGACTCCTTAGTGAGGGCTATGGCGTCGTTGTTGTCGCAGTGCAATGTAATGGCATTTGATGGCATCACACCTAGCTCCATAATAATTTTTTGTACCAGTATACTTTCTTAGCAGCTTCAGAGGTGGCAATGTACTCGACTTTTATGGTTGAATCTGCAATAATCGATTTTTGAAACTCTTACAACCAACCAATCCATCATTACATAAAAAATACATCTCGATGTAGACTTTCTATAATTGATATTAGTTATAAAGTCTAAATCAATATATCTTTCTACTTTCAACTCTGATCCTCTACCAAAAATCAAGAATAAATTTTAGTTTTTCTCAAGTACTTAAGGATGTTCTTAACTGCAATCTAGTACTTCTTATCTGGATTGGACTGATATCTGCTCGTGACACTCACGACAAGGGCTATATCAGGTCGTGTACATAGCATGGCATATGCGAGGCTCCCTATTATTGAAGTATAAGGGATCTTGCTCATGCATTGGATCTCCTCAGGTATGTCAGGATACATCTTCTTGGAGAGATAAACATCATGCCTAAGGGGCAAAAGACCTCTCTTAGAGTTTTTTATGCTGAACCTTTTCAGTACCTCCTCTATATACATTTTCTGAGAAAGTCCTATCATTCTCTTAGATCTATCTCTATAGATCTTTATACCAAGAATGTAGGATGCTTCTCCTAAATTTTTCATGGAGAATTCTTTTGATAACCATACTTTGATCGATGTCAGCATGAAATATCATTTCCAATTAGGAAGATATCATCCACATATAATATGAGGAACGTGACAGTGCTTTCACTGATCTTTTTATACACACACGTCTCTTTATTTTTGATGAAATCAAATGATTTGATCACATCATTAAAGTGAGTGTTCTAACTCCGAGATACTTGCTTAAGTTCATAAATAGATCTTTGCAACTTGCAGACCTTGTGATTACTATCACCTGATATGAAATCCATAGGCTACTCCATATAAATATCTTTCTTAAGATATCCATTTAAGAAGACAGTTTTCACATATATTTGTCAGATTTTGTGATCATAGTAAGCTGCAATAGCACATAGAGTCCGGAAGGATTTCAGCATGGCCACTGATGAAAATTTTTTGATAGTCAATACCTTCACGTTGACTATAACCTTTTGCTACCAGCCTTACCTTATAGGTCTCTATCTTACCATCCGATCTAATTTTCTTTTGTAGATCTATTTACACTCAATAGGTACAATACCTTCAGATGGATCTACTAAGTTCCAAACCTAGTTAGAATGCATGGAGTCAATTTCTGACTTCATCGCTTCCTTCTATTTCTCAGAGTCTGCATCAAACATCGCTTCATCATAGGTCTTAGGATCATTCCTAATATCCCTAACTCTCATAAGGAATGCTTCCTCTAAATCCTCTATAAGTATACTTAAGTAACTTTCAGAAGGATAGGAGACCCTACTTGATCTACGAGATGGAGGAGGTACCACATCTACTGGTTCATAACTGGATTCAGATTCTTAGACTCGATGCTCTTCAGAAACTCTTTCTTTGAGCTCAATCTTCCTTCCATTGTCTCCATCTTAGATAAACTTTTTTTCAAGAAGACGGCATGACAGCTTACAATTATATTGTATTCCTCAGAAAGATAAAAATAGTATCCCATGGATTTTCTAGGATATCCTATAAAATGAGTCTTAATTGACCTAGCCTCTAATTTGTCCACCTGCTGTCGCTTGACATGGATCAGATATCTCCAAATCTTGAGATAACTAAGAGTTGACTTCTTACCATGCCATAACTCATAGGTACGATAAGAACGGATTTAAAAGAAATCCTATTCAAAATGTGAATCGCAAAAGTAACGCATGTCTCCATAAAAAATGAAAAAGTCTGTGAAGCTCATCATGAATCGAACTATATTCAATAGGATCTGATTCCTCCTTTCGAATACTCCATTGAGCTAAGGCATCCCTGGAGATATCCAGTATGAGACTATACCATTTTTCTTAAGATAGGTTTGAAATTTTTTACTAAGATATTGCTCTCCTCAATCTGATCAAAGAATCTTTATGGGCTTTCTGATTTGTTTCTCCACTTGATGTCTGAACTCTTTGAACTTTTTAAAAGTCTCAGACTTATGGTGCATTAAATACACAAACACATACCATGAGTAATCATCGATAAAGGTTATGAAGTAGAGATAGCCATCCCTTGCTTGTATATCGAATGGATCGTACACATCAATGTGCACCAGGGCTAATATCTCCGTGACCCTTTCCTTTATCCTATAAAGGACAGCTTAACCATTTTCTTTGAAGACAGAACTTATAAATTGGATAAGACTCGAAAGTTAATGGCCCGAGAAGGCCATCTTTCTTCAATTTGTAATGTTTATCCTCTCCAATATGACCTAGCCTAAGGTGCCATAGATATTTCTGGCTAATCTTATCTCTAGATCTATTAGATTCGACAGTTTTTACTGTTTGCTCGTTCACATTAACACTTGTATCCACATGTAAATGATAAAGACCGTCTATCATATAGGTGCGTGCAACATATCTATTTTCAAAATAAATTGTGCATAAGTCTTTATTAAAATGGAAGTTATAATTATCTTACATCAGCATAGATACAAAATTAATTTTACTAGCCACAGGTACATAATAACAATTCTTTAATATTAAACTAAATTCTGACGATAATCGTAAAGAGTCGGTCCCGACAGCTATAGTAGTAACTCTTGCCCTATTGCTGACTCAGAGAGTAATCTCACCTTCTCTCAGCCTTTTAACTTCTTTAGATCGTATATAGAAGTGCACAAATGTGCACTCGAATCAAAATCTAGAACTCAATTAGAAGAAGAAGAAATCGTTAGATTAGTTTCAATTAAGAGCAAATCAGATATGCCTTCAGAAAGTACATTCTGATTGAGAACATGAGTCAATTTCTCAGAACTGAGATCTAATCCCAAGTTCCTAAGCCAGTCATTATGATTAGTCTCAGTCAAACTATTGGTGTTAAGGATTTGGACTAACGGGTTAGAACTCGATATGGTAATCTGTAGAGAGAATAATTTCAAATTAGATATTTGTACTTGATTAATGTTTGTTCTACAACTTTAAAACAAACAAGACTTTCACTATTTCTATGAATCTCCCACACTCCTTGGATGAAGAATCGAAAATCTACATGCGATCAGTTTTTAATGGGTACTGCGCTCTCACTGATCCATGTGCATCTCACCTAACAGTTATTGGTTATACATGAACCAATGAATAGACAATACTTTGTCCATTGCTTCACTAAGCAAGATATAGTAGGTTCGACCTCTAAGTCCTGTGACCTCACCTAACAGTTATTGGCACATTTCTTAGTTCAGTCAGACCCATCGTTCACCAACGGACGCAGAGCCATCATTGGATCCCTTGTCTAATAGTTATTAGATCCAACTCTATCTCTATCCTGAGGCATCAAAAGCTAATAGAGTGGTTATACCTCTCTGATGCAACCGAATCACTGTAACCAGCTAAGAACGATCAATGTCAGGAAGGCACCCGCATCTCTACAATGATCGAAGACCGCTAGACTTAATATTTGATTAAGAAGATTTAGGTTCAGATCTCATCCTTAGTCATAATGGTTATAACTAACCTAGTGGCATGGGCTAGCTCGAGTCAACAAGTAACCTAATTCAAAATATAATCATCCAAATAAATCAGGTAAGTTAAGATGTATGGGGTTCTCCCCGTTGCTTTCTTTAGATACCAACGAATTAGCTAGGTCAGACAATATAACTAATTAATAACCATTATCTATATACTTATCTTAGATACTAAATTGGTTGATTAGAATCAATCAAGTTAGCCTATTGACTCGAACTCGATCCACTGAGCCGAATTAGATTTTAAGTTGATCAATAACATGTGGCTGTAAATCGATGCGACCAAACTACAACTAATTAGATTGGTTATGAGCATCTTTGACCCAATCCTAATCAATTTTTGATTTGATTTGATAAATCACTCAAACTAGACCTAATTAAGCTATCCACATCCTTAACCTCATATTTTATGCAATTGAAATTTAGATCTTAAATTCATAATTTTAGATCTTTTAAATTTAAATTTTAATTCTTAATTAAGTGCATTATGAATATGAATTTAGTTTAGATATCAAAATAATTTTTAATCTAAACTAATTTAGACTGCATCATATGTAATTTTTGCTATCAATAGACTCAAGTTGACTCATCCTGAAACTCGGGTCGACTTGTCTATGACGAATAGAAATTATAAGCCCATGCTTACAGGATTGAGTCGACTCATACTCAAATAAGCCGACTAACCAAGGTCTCAAGTCAACTCCAATAAGGATGCATTGACTTATCAAGGACTCGAGTTGACTCAAATTGAATCTGAGTCGACTCGACAAGCGTGACCGTCACAATTTTAGGATTTCATGCAAATAGATCCTATGGTTTTAGATCTAGGAGTTTATAGGAATTAAGTTTCAGATTATTGTGTACCAACTATATATCATATACATCATTTTTTGATCTAAAACTAATCAAAACACATATCAATATATGCATAAGAATAAAATCTAGATCTAAAATATGTAACACATACATGTAGGATCTTATGCTACTAGAAATTTAATCTAACATATCACATATGTAATCTATTAAATTTTAGATCAGATTATCTTTCACAAAATCCATATATGAACAATAATTCAAATCCAATCATGGAACATATATTATATACATGATCATAAATTCAGATCTATATATGTCTACACATATCTAATATATGAACATGATGTAGAATTTTTATATTCTGATTTTAAAATTTGATCTGATTTCAGATCTGAAAATGAAATCAGATCTGAACAAAACATGAGATGTGAACTTCAGATCTGAATCCAAATTCAAATTTGAAGAAGGATAAATTTATTTTAGATCTGAAACAAATTTTAGATCTGAAACAAATTTCAGATTTAAAACAATTACAACATGTCAAGCATAAGATGCATAAATTTTTAGATCTACTAAACTATGATATTCTACATCATTCTAGAATAATCTTTCAGCATAACCAAGTTATATCAGGGTAACCTTTTCTCAGAATGATGTCTAATACATAAAATTAATTTGAATTTGATTTCTGTAAATCAGATTTTAGATTCATGCATGTCAAGATTGAATGTAACTCTGATACCACTATTAGAAACTGATAGTTTCATGCATGTAGTTCAAAATTTTTTTGATCAAACACGTAGCGGAATAGATCTAAATTAAATCTTTTAATCTAACATACATCAGATCAAATCTAAAAACTACCTAATCCTAGATTATATGATATGCATACAATTTGAAAATAATTATAGATCACATCTATGTAATGTAGATCATATCTACTAGCAGATCGTATCCACTATACGAGTTGAGATCAGATCTCACCTTTGTGCGGGTCAAAATACACCATAATCGATGATCTATGGATTTGATGTGATTTGTCAGGTTGTACAATTATCCGACCTCTACAGGTATCCACACGAGATCCATTATCTGATCAAAAGTTGTTGAAGTAACCGGGGTACTAGCTCCCTTGCAGACTTTCCTCTTGATGGCTGATTCGACATCTTCTTTAAATTTCTCGGACTCCTCCAGAGATCAAAAAGAAGGCTTCTAGGAGGATTAAGAAGTGGTGGAAGAAAATGAAAAGGAGAAACTCTTTTCTCTTTTTTATTTCTTCCCAAACCCAACCCACAAACCCTAAAACCCTAAGATTTTTCTACACACCAGAAAAGAGGCCGACCCCCTCTAAAACCCATGGCCCAGCTATTTTTCACACTAACCAACTCGTGGGATGTTCCTCATGGTAAAAATCTGATCTTTTTTAGGGAAAAACAAACCCATGTTATGGTAGGCGTCCCAAAGTATTTGGATAAAATCAAACTCTTTAAAAAGGAACAAATTAGGGCTTATCATGTTGGAATTCAAAATAATTTTGAACTCAAATACAAAATAGATTTTTATCCAAATTTGGCATGGGGCAAAAGGGATGACAATGCTTTAGATTTGTATGAAAACACTCATGCAAAAATAAAGAAGGCATGAGAAAAGTTGGCATCAAAGAAAGGGTGGCACAAGGGAGGAAGAGTCTATTCTTATCTGGACTCTAGGTTTCCATATTTGATCCTGAACCAAATCACATATAGTTAGACCCAAACAAAGAGGTAAACTCAATCTAATTAGGCACTTAATTATCTAAATCAAATTTTAATCAAATCAAAATTTAATTGAGTTCAAATCCTGATCAAATCAGGAACTAATCTCTCTTACAATCGAATCAAATCCGATTCAAGTCAAACTGAATTCAATTCAATTAGACTTGATATAAATCTCTTGTTCAAATAATTAAACTAATTAGCAATTCAATTGCTAATTAATCAACCTAGAATTCACTAACTCTTAGTAAATTATTTTATTACAATAAGGTTAATCATCAATCACATTGATGATTTTATCCATCAATGATTCATAATCATTAATCAGTCATCTGATTAAACAAGAACTTCTTTTGTATGTGATCTTATAGATTTTATTTATTTGGTAGTAAGATATACTATGATCTCTATCACAATATTATCAAAACTCTTTTCAATGGATCGAAATAATTTCAATTCTGTCCTTCAAAGGCATCGATCATCAAGACGATGCTCGATGAGTCTCACAACCATCAGTGATATCTAGTAGTATATAGTGATAATTCTAGTAGAATAAAAATATAAATCTCTAGATGAAGTTACCGTATGATTCAATCCTTCTATCGTGAGTTTCAACTAGATAGAGATTATACAAAATTTCTTCAAATCCCATCATCAGTCATATACAAGATTGGCTCGACTCGAATTTATCTGTGAATCTCATGGAAACTCTCTTTTAGTATTCACATTTGTTTTGGTCAAAGACTTTCTGAGCTCAGTCTCACAAATGGCATAGAACTTTTTTTCTACCAAAGTCGATAGATTCCATTTAGGTGCATCCTACTCCTAACAGTGAACCTGAACCTACTATAGCCAACATATATAGTAAAGATCCAAATGGTTAGGGACGAAAGGATCGTATAGTCAAACTCAGTAGACTCGCTATGAATAGTTGATGATACCGCAGGTCAAAGGACCACTCATACTATTGTAGCATCGAGAAGACCATTAATGAGTGAGTAGACATCCAAGTGATTTTTTATATTGATCATGCTCAATGCAAGTTATTCTCTAACAACCATCTGCACTCTCATCCCAATATCTCTACATCACAGACTCAAGACTCATCTGCTTAGAAGGGAGGTGATCTATGAATCGATCTTAAATAAATTGATCACTATCCTCCATAACGATCCTTCGATCAGAAGCATTTAGAAACTAACCTCTAATAATATATATCTTAAATTTTTAACTCCTTGAGAATATATAAAATTATGTTAATTTTTAAGATAAATCATGGATATATAAACATGATTAAAATAAAATATTTTTTATTAATAATAAAATTTATAAGTATAAATACAAGCTCTGAAAATACAAATATATCAGTCAATAATTGACTTTCTAGGACACACATCTAACAAAAGGATGTTGATATTTTAGTCCTTCGTATGGGTGCAAATTCATCACCAACCTTCCATCCTCTTTTCGCAGTTGGAAGGCTGGTTCTTTTTTATTTCCTTAGATCTTCCTTAGAGCTTCAATTGGATCTAGAATGATCCTCAGCTCTCTCCAAATAATAAGAAGTCGGTCCTCTTCGAGGATGAGAAGGACTACTATAAATTACTTGACGTTGTGGTGCCGAAGCTGAACGAGCTGGTGACCAAACAAAATCTATATGACATCAGCCTTAGTCTAGCTCTTCCTTAGATAATATTTGAATCTTTTTGTTTTGTTAGTTATTTGATTTTCTTTGATTTTTGCATTGACTTTTATCTTCAATTTTGTAGAGATGAGGCTTACATTGGAGTCCATCAAACTATCCTTCATGAAGAAGAGGCCGACCTCCGCCCCAGAGGATGGTTCCTTAAAGAAGAAGATGAAGCAGATGACTTCCTCAGTTTTGGCTTTGCCTACTCCTACTAGATCGATTGGGATCTCCAGCATGAATCGGTTTGAGATTGACGATGCACAGGAGGTCATCATCGCTCTCCCAACTGCTCCAGGGCCTATTCAGATAGTGGCTCTACCATCTTTTCCTTGGACCTCATCACAGCTCGGGCCGACTCCTTCCCTGTCTATCTTGTGGCTCCAGCCCCCGTAGCTCGGCAGGGAGTGTGGGGCCCTCCTTATCATTGATCAAGGAGGAATTCATCACTTTGGTGAAAAAGTTTTAGAGAGACGACTCAACTATCCACAATCAGCAGCTCACTCAGGAGATCATCAAGATGATGCTGCTGCTGTCTAACTAGGCTAAGACAAAGGCCCAATCTCTGGACAAGGCTTTGTCTTCTTTATTTGGAGATCTCTTGAAGGTAAGTTCTTGACTTAGCTGATTTTCTTCTTATATTTGAAGTTTTTTACTTTGATTTTCTCTTGCAGCTAATTCATAACGTAGTTCATCTCGATGAGGCGATCATCAACCTCAAACAAGTTAAAAGAAAGCTCAAGGGAGATCTCCAAATAATAGAGGCTTGAAGAAGGCCTTGGAGGAAGACTCTTCTCGAGCGAGATTCGAGCTTTTGACTATCAAGGAGCGGATCACATAGCTTGAGGGGTTCCTCACCATAGAGCATGGGATTGCGGAGATGTAGCAGAAGAGGATTGCCAAGCTCGAGATGAGTTTTTAGCTGGAGGAGGTGGCGATGAAGGCTATCAAGGACAAGCTCATGCTAATGGAGGCTTGGGCAGAGATGGAAAAGGTGAAGGCAGTCACCGAGGCCAAGCTAAAGGGTATCGAGGAGTAGAAGGCCTCATCAGACTTTGAGATTGAAGTCACTAAGAGCTCTTTGGTGGCCTATGGGTACAACTTTGATGCTTGCAAAGTGTAGGTGGTGCATTTCTTCTTGAGATCGATGTCAGCCAACTTAACCTTGATGTGGAGATTGGGGAATGAGATCAGCCACAAGCTGAAGAGCCAACTGAGCCCACTACCGAGCCTACTGCAGCTGAACTTCCCATCGTCGAGTTGGTCATAGCTCCGGGTCCTGCCATTGAGCCAATTGCCAATGTCGAAGCTAAAGTATCTTTTGAGGAGTTTTGAGCCTTTGCACCTTATTTCATTTTGGCTTTATTTTTTACTTTGGCAATTTTGTAAATGAAACTTTTTAATGAAATGAAATGAACTCCTTTTTTATCAAATATGAGTGCTTACTGATTGATCAGATGTGAACCGAGTTATCTTCGGATTGTTTTCATCTTTAATGAAGGTAGACTTTCTGAAACTGAGTCTACATTTGTGTCTTGACTTGAATTTTGCCAAGTCATGAGTGTCGGTCAGCATCCAAATTGGTCATTTGGCATTGGCTAATTTTGAAGATGTGTTCTTCTAGTCCTTGTCTTGCTGAGGTTATCCTTCTAGGTGGGAGTCTATGGATGGAAATCAATGTAGCACATCGATATCTATTTTGACTTTAACCTTTAGATAATTTTCTTCAAGTCATTAGCATCGTTCAATAATCGACCTTTTTTTGTATGATTGGATATCTTTCGAAGTTCAATCTTTCAACCATCACCTCATTCGAAGTTATTCTTTTCAGATGGAAACTATTCTCGGAGTTATGTTTTTGTCAATGTAGATTTTCATAGTCTATTTCGATGATGTTGGGTGGAATTTACCTAGTTGATGACTTCAGTCATGTCCTCAGATCTATTCCAAGGATCTTATTTTTAGAGATCCTAAATTATGTCAGGATATCTTTTTGTCGTCGACACCATGCTGAACAAAATTTTGGAGGTCTCAATTGAGATCGAGATATCTTCGAAGGATCGGTCCTTCAATCCAATTGTTGGGGTTCAGTTTGGTATCTGACATGATTGTCATTATAATCGATCCAGGCTGAGGATGTATAATCATTTCCAGTCATTGTCTGACCTTTATAACCTATAGAAAATCCATATAAATTTCGATAAAGATAATTTTATTGATGAGGCTAGAGTGATTAGACCTCTTACTAATAGTACATCTGAAGATTTTCAAAGTGTCACATCCGAGAAATTTGAGTGCCATCAAGATTCTCCAATTGTGCGCTCCAGGTCAGATGGATTTCATGATCCGATATGGTTCTTCCTAGTTTGGCGCCAATTTGCCCTATTCCATGGGTTTGGACATTTTGGCTCATCTTAGGATGAGGTCTCTAGGTCAAAAAGTCTATGATTTGACCTAAGCATTATAGTAGCAAGCTACCCATTACTGGTATGAGGCTATCCTGATATAAGCTCTTTCTCTTATTTCTTCAAGTAGGTCGAGGCTTGTCGGAAGCTGACTAGGGTTTTTTTGCTCATCATATAGCTTCAATCTAGTTGATGGTATTTCAATTTGATGGGAATAACCGGTTTAGCTCCAAATATGAGGCTGAAGAGACTTTCTCTGATTGCCATCTGAGTGTTGTCTGATACACCATAGAATGTTATAGAGCTCTTCTACTCATATTCCTTTCACTTGGTCAAGTTTGGTCTTCAGTCTTTGTAGAATAGTATAATTGGTCACCTCGGCTTCTTGGTTGGATTGTGGATATCCTACTGAGGTGAGTCTATGGTCAGTGTGAAGTTTCGAGCATAATTTTTAATTTTAATTATCAAATTGGCATTCATTATTGGTGATGATAGCTCGTGGGAACTTGAATTGACAGATGATCGATTTGTTGGAGTTTTATGGTTTCATGCACACATGATTTTTCAAATAAGAATGCGGTAGAATTTAAAATTTTTAGATTAAATCCAATTTAATCTAAGCATGCATAAGATCAAATCTTCAAACCATAACAGGATCATCATATGTGAGATAAAATTTAGATACAAAATTAAATAGAAAAATAAATATAAAATATACCTAAACATGAATCAATCTTCAATGCGAATAGATGATCATAGATGTCTTTCGAAGGTCTCTCTTAGCCACACAAGCATCCGGTCTCTACGGGTATCCACACGAAACTCTAAATTGATCGAAAGTCTTTTGATCTCACCGGAGTGCTAGCTCCTTTGCAGAGATCACAACTTGATGGTTGAAAATTTTTTTTCTCTTAAGACACTCTTAGAGAACAAAAAAATATAGGAGGATCTTGATCTCCACGCTAGAAATCATGAGAAGAACCCTTTCTTCTCTTTTCTTCCTAAAATCCATGCACCAAATCTCTATAATAGAGATGTAAAAATTTTATCCAACTTTTGGACAAGAAGAAGAGGAGACATCCATGTCCAAATATGGACAAGAGGGAGAGAAGATGATATCCTAACAACCAACTCTTGGTTGTTGCAAGAAAGAAGAGATAAAACAAACTTACCTCACACTTAGGACCATGGACGCCGCCCCTTCTCTCTTCCATATTTTCCACGCACGCCTCCTCTCAAATTTTGGATGTCATAACGTGATGGAAATCCCCTATCCAATGTCCCATATTGCTGGTTATTTATAGGCCAATAAAGAGTTCTAATTTGAAAAGGAGACAAAGTCCAAACATCCATGGACTCTTGGAATTAAGATGCCGCCCAACACAAGGATCTTCACGCCCAGGTTTACACGGTAAAGAAGGAAGATATTTCTTCTTTCTTACATGCTAAAAAGAGGAGGAAAAGTGGCGTTGAAGTGGTTTGGGCATGGGTCTTTTAGGCACACAAAACAGGTTCAATGTTGGACTCCTTTTGGCACATAGAATCAAGGAATTCATGATCATGGGACTCTTGTTTAAAGTGGCTGTTTAAGTCAAATAAAATATCAATTAATCTTAATCATATTAAGACCAGATTAGACTCAAAAAGATAGAAACTAAATCTAATTTGGAGTCCAATTAATTTAGATTAGATGTCTTCTAATTGGAGGAGGAATCTTAGTCCTATTGGATATTTTCTTGGTGCTTGAGTCAAACTCAATTTTTTAATCCTAATCTAATTAAGATTTGGTGCACCTATAAAATAAATTTTTTATCTAATTAAAATGTATACATCCTAATCTAATTAAGAATTAGGTCAAACTCAAATCCTAATTCAACTGAAACTAATCATTCGATCATTTTGGGGTTATCTTATAACCCTATAGGGTTGATCAAACTCAAAATGAATCAAATTAAATCCAATCAAATTAGACTTAATGCAAGCCCCATTGCTCAATCAAATTGAGCCAATTAGCAATCCTATTGCTAATTAATCCTCTTATAACTTACTAACTTTTTAGTAAGTCACATAATGCAATATGCATTAAATCAATTATCAATCAAA
>KE504937.1:196923-219911 GCA_000441515.1 Elaeis oleifera
ATTTGAGCATCGGAGGGTCTTGCCGGAGAAACCCCAACTCCGGTTTAGACTTCCTTTTGCAGGTCCCGACGGCGACCGCGGTATCCTCGACTCCAGCTTCTCCGACGCCGGTGGATTTCTGCACCAACAGATTGAAATATGAAGAGATTCCAATTGTTCACGTAGTTTTAGGAGAGCATCCTAAAAGAAAGAAGGCAAAGAAAGTAAATAAATGATCTAGCAATCGATCAAAGAAAAGTTCTCACAAATTAAAATATTTTTTCTGTAACAATGAGGGACATATCAAGAAGGATTATAAGAAAAAAAAATGATTCGAAAAGAGGGGTATCCCCTTATCACTTATTTGTTTCGAAACCAACTTTATTGATGTTCTTTCTAATACCTGGTAGATTGATTTGGGTGATGTAATTCATATTTCTAATTTATTGCAGTGATTCCTTTCAAGCTGAAAACCAAATAATAGAAAGCGATGGATCTTTATGAGAAATCGGATGAAGTTCAAGATCATTTCAGTCTGAACCTGTAGACTTATTACAGACATTGGATTCCAATTAGATTTACATGATGTCTTTTATATTTCTTGAGTATCTAAAATTTAGTTTTTTTATCAAAACTTGATTTAGAAGGTTTTTCATTTACTTTTGTGAATTCATTTTAAATTAATGAAAATTTTATTTGGTTGGTATTAGAACATTATGGAATGGATTATATAAAATGAATTTAGATTCTTCTTTTGAACAATCTTTACTTATTTTGAATATCAATGTTGGAATGAAACGTGGTATTGTAAATGAAAGTTTTTCAATATTATGGTATAGACGGTTAGGTCACCTATTAAAAAGAAAGATAACTATATTGATTAAGAAAGTATTTTATCAAATCTAAATTTTAGTGATTTTAGTATATGCATCGATTGTATTAAAGAAAATAAATTAAAGGTCATAAAAAGTATGCCACTAAAAGTCAAGAACTCTTAGAATTAATACATATCGATATTTGTGGCTATTTTGCATCTTTTTTGGAGGGTAAAGTATTTCATCATGTTTATTGATGATTTCTCATGTTATGGTTATATTTTTTATTACATGAATAGTCTGAAGCTTTGGAAGCCTTTAAAATATACCAAGCTGAAGTAGAAAATCAATTGGACAGAATTAAAGTTGTAAGATCTGATAAGGATGGTGACTACTACGGTAGATATGATGAATCTAACCATAATCCTGGATCTTTTGCAAAATTTTTGAACAGCATGACATTATAGCATAGTATACTACGCCAGAAATATCTAATAAATTATATGGTTGAAAGGCATAATCGTATTCTAATGGACATGGTGAAGAGTATGATTAGTAATTTCTTATTATCCTTAAATTTGTAAGGAGAAGCCTTAAAAATTGCTATATATATCTTAAATCGGATATCCAGTAAAGCTATTTCTAAAACTCCTTTTGAGTTATGGACGGATAGAAATTAAATTTAGTGTATTTACAAGTTTGGGATTGTCATACAAAAGCTCGATTATATAACCTATAAGAAAAGAAATTGGATCCTAGAACTGTTAGTTGTTATTTTATAGAATATCTAAAAAGATCAAAGAATTTTAGATTTTATTGTCCATCGCACACCATTAGAATTATTAAAACTAGAACAGTTAGATTCATTGAAAATGGTAAAAATAGTAGGAGTGGTGAACCACCTAATGCGGCATTAAAGAAAATAAGAAAAAATTTTTATTACAGTAACACCTAGAGATATTTCATATGAACCTGTTCAATCTGAGATTATGGAACATCAATAGGTGGTTAATGCACCACTTTCTGAACAGATAGTCAATGAATCTGATCTGATTAAAAATGATCACAATAATGATACTGAATCTAGAGTATTATGGAGATTTACTAAAATTAGAAGATAATCCATTCCAAATAATTATATTATTTACCTACAAGAATATAATTATTATATTGGGATGAAGGATGATCCAATCTCATTTAAGGATGCCATGAATAGCGATGATTCTAAATTTTGGTTAGATGTCATGAAAGATAAGATGAAATCTATGATTAAAAATCAAGTCAGAAAATTTGCCGAATTGCCTGAAGGATTTAAGCCTATTGGTTGTAAATAATTTTAAAATCAAACGAGACTCTAAAGATAATATCAAAAGGTATAAGGCTAGATTTGTAGCAAAGAGATTTACTCAAAAAGAGAGCATTGATTATCATGAAATATTTTTTCTATTTCTGAGAAGGATTCATTGAAAATTATTATAGCATTGGTAGCTTATTTTGATTTAGAGCTACATCAAACGGTTGTCAAGAATGTATAGATGTCAAAACTACGTTCTTGAATAGAGATTTAAAGGAAGAGATATATATAGAACAGCCTAAAGGGTTTTTAGTGCAAGAAAACAAAAGGCGGGTATGTAAATTAAAGAAATCTATATATGATTTTAAATAAGCTTTCAGGCAATAGTACTAAAAGTTTAATCATATCATTGCTTTCTTCAAATTTAAGAAAATAATATTGCTAATCAATGTATATATTTGTAGGTGAATGGGAGTAAGTTTATATTTTTGATTCTATATATGGATGAAATCTTACTAGCTAGCAGTGATTTAGATCTCTTGTATAAAACTAAAAATTTTCTTTCGAAATATTTTGATATAAAAAATATGAAAGACGCTTCTTATATTCTTGGTATAGAAATCTATCATGATAGGAGTAAAAGGTTGCCTGACTTATCTCAGAGGACTTACATTACTAGGATCTTAGAAATATTTAGAACGTCAAGCTGCTCATCAAGTGAAGTGCCAATTGTTAAAAGTGTTAAATTCAGTAAATTTTAGTATCCCAAGAACGAGATTGAGAGAAATCAGATGAGGGATATACCTTATGCATCTGCAGTAGGTAGTCTGACATATGCTCAAGTATATACTCATTCTGATATTTATTTACTTTGAAAATACTTAGTAGATATCAGAGTGCTCTAAGTATGGACCACTAGAAAGCTACCAAGAAGGTAATATGCTATCTTTAGAGGACTAAGGAGTACATGCTTACTTATAAAATTACTAATCAGTTGGAAATGATCGATTATTCATATGCAAATTATGATGGTTGCCTCGATAGTAGGAAGTCTATAATAAGTTATATTTTTCTGTTGGCTGGTGGAGAAATTTTATGAAGGAGCATAAAATAGTGTATTATTGCTTGCTCTACTATGTAAACTGAATATATAAGCTACTACGAGGCTTCCTCACATGCTCTACGATTAAAAAATTTATCTCAGGGTTTGAAGTTATGGATTCTATTTTCAAGCCGCTGAGAATTTATTGTGACAATTCTGCTACAGTTTCTTTCTCTAATAGCAGTAAGATGATCAATGCAAATAAGCACATTGATGTTAAGTATCTTACTATTAATGAGAGAATTAGTAGTCATCAGGTGTTTATTGATTTTATTAGTACTGCTTGTATGATAGTTGATCCTTTGACTAAAGGTTTGGTATCCAAAGTTTTCAAAGAGCATGTAAAAGTTATGGATATTTGTCATTGAGATATTTAGTTTGTAATAGATTCTTATTTTGAGATTTCTTAATAGTTTAATGACTACTATTGCTTCTATTTAATTATTGCTTATATACATTATGGTTGACTTTTGTCAAAATTAAAGTAAACAGAAGTGTCATTTATATGACATAACAGTGAAACCATTATCATAGGTGTTGGTGCAAGAATTCATCTGGTGTTGGGATACCGGAGTCGACAATAAAGCGAGCCTCCTGAGGGTGCAACCTGGACATAAGTCCTAACCGAAGATGGCTCCGACGAGGACCCTCCAATGCTCAAGTCAGAACTCTCATTCAACAGAAGGAGCGTGAGAGGCAGAATAATGACGTATCTTTTCAGGGATCCTCTTTGAGTCTCTTTATAGGGGAGAGTTGGAGCTTCAGTTGGCAAGTGCTTAGCGCGATCCCGCATGATCACGATGTGAATTATGGGGCATGAGATTGTCACTCAAGATTTTCAGGATGTGACAGTTGTGGTTGCCTTATCAGTTCAGAGACAGTTGTTGCCCAATGGGTATTGTTTTGAATAAATAGCCAATCGAGTGTTGTCGAGACAAGAATTGGTCAACGACGATCAAGGATCGATCATCTTAAAGTGCTACTGGATAAGGACGTCTGAGGCTAGAATCTATCTATAGGTACGAAGCGGGTCGACCAACAGGATCGACCAACGAGGAGACTTCGCTAATATGCACAGGGAACACCGAGCGATGGTCGGCCATGACCTGTCATGAGTCGGCAATGGGCTCCAGAAGGCAGATCTACTGGGCACGATCTTCTTGGGCTCTGGGCCTTTTCACGCAATCGATCCATGCAAAATTTTTCTAACACATGCCCCCTACTTTCGAATCCGATTTTAGTCAGATGAAGGGAGTACACCTATCTTCCTTAGGCCGAAGACATTAAATGGCCCTTCAATTAATGGGACGCATGTGACTTTTAAGATGGAAGTGAGGCAGCACGACTTGAGTCATCATGACAAAATTAAATAGACATCGTTTCAACATCTATTTTTTGAATTATGGTGTCGATTTGCATAACTGGCGACAGCAGCCGATCGAATGGAGAGATGCCATGTGCACCACATCTTGCGACTTGTTGAGAAAAGAATGATTCGATATCTAGACATTATCTTCTCATGGCTCTAAATAAGAGAGGTGCCTATCCCTGGCTTTTCCAATTGCTGCTAGGCTCTTCGACTCCTCCTTTTTCTTATCCATTACCGTAACTTCTTGGAATAAGGGGCCTTCCTTCTTCCTCCATAGTGCACTCTTCAGAGGGGTTTTTGAAGGTCCTGATGACTATTTCATTTTTCTATCTCCTTCCTTCATTCTCATATGGGTTTCTTTCTCACCCATCTATTTTCTGTTCTTTCCTTCCTTCTTTAGATATCCTTTTGGTTCTTTTATTTGAGAATGGTCGAGCAGAGTGAACTAGGTCCTAGTGGTTATAGCTTTATGTTGAATTCAAATGATTTGATTCAGATATGGATTTGGTATGGGATCCCTTCCTATTTTGATCTTGAACTCTCCAGAGCAAGCGAACACATAGATAGCCCGCCCTCTGATCAGCTTGCCATAGATGAGGAAGTATTATGGATGGGCTTAAGGTTTCCATTCATCCCTTCATCCTTGACATCTTCTATTTTTATGGTTTGTCCTTTTGTGCCATTATTCCGAACTCCTTTAGGTTCGTGATAGATTTTTTGATCTTTTGTGTTATGGCTAGTGTCCAACTATCTGTTGATCTCTTCTGCTCTTTTTTCACTATCAAAAGGCATCCTTACTCCAAAAATTGGTGGTATTTTCTTTTCAGAGAAGGGTTTCTCCTCTGATCAAGGGCGCTCCTTCTATTGTTCATGGGTAGAAGGAGCAATTCGTATTTGTGTCCAGCCCTATAGTGAAGGACTAAGATTTGTCGAGCTGGGGTCGGCCAGAGACTTCAGCATTCAAGGTCTCAAAGCTAGGGGCTGAGGAAGAGGGTTGCTTTAGAACCCTTCAAGGCTCTCTCAGTCGATGAGTTGGTGTCCGACGAGGCCCTCCTTAATACTGGGCTCAGCCAGACCGATCCTAGGGGTGATCTTTTCCAAGAATATTCAGCTGCTACATTGTGGTGTTCTCCAAACACAGGGATCTTTGCTAATCATCATCGCCATTAAGAAGTGCTGCATTCCATTTAGGGTTGGTCGACCATGCATCATCAAATTTTTTATTCACTTCAACTTCAGATTAGAATTCGATTGGGCTAATGTGCATCTTTATTCATTCTATCTAATTGAGAAGGATCTGCCCAGTCAATTGAATACCAAAGAAAGCAGTCCTCTATGTCTCGTGCGCAAATCTCATATCTACAGTTATAGAAAATTCTCATCGAGCTATGATTATATAGCTAGTACTGTTGGGATAGTAGAGTACTATAGGTGTCCACCTGATTTATCTTTTTCTTTAAGATTGCTGATCGAGTTCAACTGCTGTAGAGATGAGGTCTAAAGACATCACCAAAATGAAGTGAAACCTTTCAAAGAAGAGAAAGGCTCTCATGCTCGAAGGTGCCTCCAAAAAGTCGGTGATCCATCGAGAAAAGGCTACGGATGAGCGCCGCTCAGCGGCCAAGGCCACAGTTGTCTTAGCAACTCCCACTCCTCTAAGTCTGACTCTATTGGCTTTGACTCCAATTTCTGTGGTCGCTCTAGCACCGGTGCCTCCACTGCTCGCGATTTTCTTGCCTGCTACTTCGACGCCTCCTTGTGAGACTAGAACTCAGTCTTCTTCTGCTTAACTTTCTACTGCTGCAGGTCGAAGCAGCATGCCTCCTCCTTCGAGCAAAATGGATCCTGATGCCTGCATCGACTCCATTCTAGAGGATGCAACCTTTGATGACTGGAGAGTTATTAAAGAACTAATCGAGAGATCGGTTCTTCCCATGAGCTAAAGGGCATCACTGATATGGGCTTCGATGACCTATAGCGGTACTCCATGACCGTCGTGTATCAGGTGCCATCCTTATCTCTAGATTTATTCTTAGGCTTCTTCGCTCGTCTTTCTGTTGATCATACCTTTTCTGTAGGTACCTCATTTTTTCATCGACACCTTAAACTGTGTGCGCAAGGTGAAGATCCATAAGGCTTTGCATCGAAAGGCCGAATCTAATGCCGCAGAGGTGTGCACGCACACTGACATGGCCAATACCGAGGCTGACAAGCTGAGAGAATCCATCAACAAGATTTTCACTGAGCTCACGCAAAAAGGGGAGGAACTTTAGGTGGCCAAAATAAAGCTCATTGAGATTGAGCAAAAGGCTGAGGAGCGAGTTGCCAAGGCCAAGGAGCGAGCCCAAGAACTAGGTCGTCGAGGCCAAGCGGGAGGCTGAAGAGAGGGTTGCTGACGCCGCCGATAGGCTATGAAATTCTTAAGGCATGGAGGATTTCAAGCAGGAGATGACCCAGGTGATTGACGGCTATAAAGTGTCAGAGGAATACTATGATACCTTGGTCAAATACGATCAAAGGTCATTCAACGTAGGATACAAGATCGGGTTTGAAGATTGCCACCATCTAGTCATTGTCTGACTTCTCGAGGCTGACCTCTCCTTCTTGGATGAGGACAAGGACGATGAGGAGGCTACGGTTGAGCTGGCTCCTCCAAGTTCTAAGGCCACCAATGGACAAAGATGAGCAAAGAGGCAATGATTGAAGTTTCTCTACCATCCGTTGCTGGTCCCTCCGAAGCATCCCTAGGTCCTTCAGGAGTCACATCTGACTCTTCTGATCTTCAAGGCGAGGTTGGAAATAACTATTGCTTGTAGCTTATTCTCTTTCTTATTCTTTATAGAAAAGTTGTCATTGATGAAACGATATATCATCTTTTTTATATTTTCCTTCACTTGTCTAGTTATGTCCGTGCGCTCTCATCGAATGTCCCCCTTCAGTTTTTGATGCCGAAGATTTATCAGCAGTATCTATTGCAAAGATCAAGTCCCATATTGGTGATCTTGAAAGGAGTGTTAACAAATTAAATAAGAAGGCTGCTGTCCAGAAGAAGGAACCGTCGAAGACCAAAAAAGTTCTAGACAAGGCCTCGACAAAAGTCGATTGGTTGAGGATGATCAACCGTCGGAGTCTTGTGACATATTCTGCTGAAAAAGTTTGGCTGATGGCTGAGTCTGCAAGGCTATCCAAGCTCATAGAGGATGCCCCTTGGGGTTCTACTGTCAGACAGCAGGACCTCCAACTCCGTTGGTCTCAGGATAGGATCTCGAAACTAGAGTCATCGGAGGCTGCTACCAAAGAGGCAAGAAATATTTTGCCGAGCTTCAGAAGGATCTCCATATCATCCAAGACAAGATCTTTGAGCTTGAGTACTCAGGCAATATGGTCGCCGAATATAGGCTGAGGGAGAGTCAGCAGACAATCACAAGAACCCGAGGCCTGATCGTACATGGATTGGGTGATCCCACATCTCCAAATGATACGGTCCGATGCATGTTCGATGCAGGCTATACGGCTGGATTCTGGATATACCGAAACTGGATCAAGATAGCTTTCCCAGGGCTCGACCTCTCAAACTTTTCTCTTGAGGGTGATGCCGAACCTTCCTCTCCCCGAGGCAGATCCAGGGGGGTGGAGATTCATGAGCTTGGCCTCGATGGCAAGGAGATTTGTGCGGAAGTTTTTGATAAAGCTTCGAAGACTAGGGCTCGTTGTAGTTGAATGTAACGATCTCTGACATCATCTTTTTGAGATGACATTATTCCTGTAATCATAATGATTTATGTAAACACAATAGCAAATATTCATCTTGTGTTGTCTTTTCTTTTGTCATGGGGTATCGTTTGATGTCGTCACCGACCTTTGCTCAAGAGACCTCACATTTCGGACAAGGACTCCTTAGTACCTTTTCCATCAGGTCTCTCATGCATTAATTATGGATGGTCCTCTAACATTTCATGATTTCCAATGTATTCAAGTTAGAATGGACCAGGGTGCACGACAGCTGTGGGGAATGACAGCTACCACCTCTTCCAATGAAGTAATATTTGGGGAAAGATGTCGGGCTTGTGAGAGCATTCTACGTGGCGGTATTCTAGTTCACGAAGTGCTGCTCAAATTAACTTTCGGAGTTGAGAAGATGCACCATTTATGGCTCAAAGGGTGGCTGCATTTGATTGATAGTTGGTGTGGGCGCTGGTGCCTACAAATAGAGGTTGATGGTTGGTAAAACTTCACCTTCCACCTTCTTTTCCGTAGCTTCTGCGAGAACTGTCCTTTTCTCTTGTCACCATAATGCTGTCCAAGAGAGCTATCAAGGACCAGGTCAAGGAGAGGAGGGCCGCTGAGAGGGAGACCTGGAGAAGGGCAAGGTGGCCCAGGCAGTCCTCCTCTTGTAGGGTGCCGTCTGCCTCGCAATCTCCATCGTCCTCTGAGGGTAAGGGTGCCCCCTAAGCTGAGCAGATTCCCCACGTGATCCAGGAGTACTGCGTCAGGGACTACAAGGCCTCCATGGTGTTCGAGAAGGATGCCACCAACATCGCCGCCACCACCTTTATTCTCGAATTTGAGGACTGTAAGACCTATCTGTGGCAGATGATATCGCAACTGGACCTCCACTACCTCCTCTCCGAAAATAATGATAAGAAGGTGGGGACTTTTTCCTCAGATGAGGATTGAGCTCCTTTTATCTTTTCCTTCTCTTCTCCTTTCTCTCTTTTTTTTTGAAGTGGTGTCTGGAGCGTCACTCTTTGTAAATATTTTAATGAAAAACATTCTGCTTCTATCCATGCATTTTGTATGTGCATTTTCTGATGATTATTTTTTCATCCGGCTAATAGAGGCCATTTTGCTCGATCACGATATTAATCAAAGGCTTACCCAATAGACTAACCAATTAGAGGCCATCCTCGATCTTTAGGGCCGATAGGAGGCTTGTTCAACTGAGAAGTTGACCTTAGGTCGACTTACGCTTTCAGTGATTGTGCCAATCACAAGCAATCTTACATTTTTGATGACTTAACTGATTAACAGCTGTCTTATGTTTGCAGAGACTAAGCCGATCAAAGGCCATCTTTAGATCTTCAATGACTAAGCCGATCAAAGACTGTCTTTATATCTTCAATGACTAAGCCGATCAAAGACTATCTTTAAGTCTTCAATGATTGAGCCGATCAAAGGTCGTCTTATTTTCTGACGAGTAAACAAGAGACTGTTGTTTTTAGAAAAGAAATTTTATTAAGAAAGATCATGTGATATGTTACTGATAGTAGATTCGGAGATTCTTTGAATTTCATAGTCGGGAGAGTATCGTTCCATCAAGCTGCTTTAGTTAGTAGATTCCTGACTTGATGACCTCATCCACTTGGTATGGGCCCTTCCAGTTTGGGGCCAATTTGCCTCATTCTCTAGGTTATGATATCTCCACCTTACGCAGGATCAGGTCACCGACCTAAGATTTTGTTCAAACTTTGTTATTATAATACCGAATGACCTTATGCTGATAAGCTGCCATTCAGATGTGCGTCCTCTCTCTGGCTTCTTCGAGTAAATCCAGATTAGCACGCAGCCTCTCTGAGTTGGTCTGTTCGTCGAAATTCTCAATCCTTGCCAACAGGACCCCAACTTCGACAGGTATTACTGTTTCCATCCCAAAGATCAGATTGAAGGGAATTTCTTCGTTGGAACTCTTGGTGTCATCCTGCATGTCCAAAGTACATGGTAAAGTTCGTCAGCCTAAGATCCTTTGGCTTTATCCAACCTTATCTTCAGCCCTCGCAGGATAGTACGATTTGTTTCGTCGACCTCACCATTAGCTTGAGGATAGGCGACAGAGGTAAGGTGGTGCAATATTTCATGCTTCTTGCAAAACTCCTTAAATTTAGCCCCTGTGAACTGACGTCTATTATCAGTGATCAGTACTCGAGATAGGTCGAACCGACATATGATCGACTTTCAAATGAAATCTACTGTCCTTGCTTTTGTAATACGGGCCAGCGGTTCGACTTCTACCCATTTGTGAAGTAGTCCACAACAACAAGCAGGAATTTGCACTGATTCGATGCCTGTGAGAAGGGGCTAAGGATATCCATCTCCTATTACACAAATGACAAAGAGACGCAAATAGGAGTGATCAGCACAGTGGGCAGTCATTGTATGTTGGAATTCTTTTGGCACTTATCACACCACCGCATGTAATCTTCAGAATCCTTCTGCATGGTCGACCTGTAGTAGCCCTGTCTGAGGAGTGTAAAGGTCAGTGCTCTCTTGCCGATATGACTCCCATAAATACCTTCATATACTTCTTTGAGTGCATAGTCGACTTCAGATGGTCGTAGACACTGTAGGAGAGGCAATGAGTAAAATCTCTTGTACAACTTTCTCTCATCAAGGAGATACTTAGCCAACTGATACTTAATCTTTTGAGCTTTCTTTGATCTGTAGACAAGGTTCCATCTCTAAGATAGCTGATCAATAGATCAATCCAAGAGGGTTCCTCAATAATCTGCAACACAGTCATCGGCTCCTCAACGTTTGGTCGGCTCATCACTTCGAAAGAATTTCTTGGGCAACTCAGGTGGCGCTGATGTTTCTAACTTGGATAATAAGTCGGCTCTTAAATTTTTGATCTGGATACTTGCTAAATCTCGAACTTGTCAAAAATGGATGCCAGGTCTTTGATCTTTTGCAGATATTTCACCATTTTCTCTTCTCAGACATCATAATTGCCTTGAATGTGTCCGACGATCAATTGAGAGTCACTACAAACCTTCAAGTTTAGTATTCTTAGCTCTCTGGCTATCCGGAGTCCAGCAGCTAAGGCCTCATATTCAGTCACATTTTTTGCAGCTAGGAATTTGAAGCACAAGACGTACTCAACTACTATTCCTTTCAGGCCTATAAGGATTAGTCCTGCTCTGGATCCTGAGAAATTGAATGAACCGTCCACGTACATCACCCAGGAGCCATCATTAGTTTTCGAAGGAGCCTCGTCAGTGGGAACATGCAGCTCCGCCTCTTCTTGCTCAGCTAGTTCATTCGGAATGTGCATTAAATGATAAAATCGGTCAGGATCTAAGCTTTGATGGATGGTCGGGGCTGGTATTGGATGTCAAACTCTAAGAGCTTGACTGCCCACTTTGCAATCCATCTGGATGTGTCGGCTGATGAATATTTTTATTGACTGATCAGTCAGGAGGATGATGGTGTGAGCCTCGAAGTATGGTTGGAGCTTTCGAGCTGCAATGAGGAGTGCATAAGTCAGTTTTTCAATTTTGAATATCTAGTCTCCACATCCCTTAGGATTCGGCTGATGTAGTAAACCAGTCTTTGAATTTTATTCTGCTCTTGAGCTAGCACTGCACTCATAGCAATAAGCAAAACTATGAGGTATAAATATAATTCTTCATCAAGATCAGGCTTATCGAGCAGTGGAGCAGAGCTAAGGTAGTCTTTGAGGTCAGCAAAGCCTTTGGCATTCCTTAAACTACTGAAAATTCTTCGATTGCTTCAGGACTTGGAAGAAGGGCAAGCACCATTCAGTTGATCTTCAACAAATCGATTCAAGATAGCAACTCTCCCTATGAAGCACTATACCTCCTTGATTGTCCCAAGGGAAGTCATTTCCTGCACAGTCTTTCACAAGATGGCGAAGGCTTCTTTGAGGTCATCAACATGGATCCTCACAAATTTACTTTTGATGAATATGTCATCCACATATACCTCCATATTATATCCGATCTAGTCCTTAAAATTTTGTTCATAAGGTATTGATAAGTTGCACCTGTATTTTTCAGACCAAAGAACATGATCCTATAACAAAAGAGATCTCAATTAGTAATAAAAGACGTTTTGTCCTTATCTTTCGGTGCTATCTGGATTTGGTTATAGCCGAAAAAGTCATCCACGAAGGATAGAAGTTCGTGACCTGACATAGCGTCGACCAACTGATCAATCTTTGACAGGGGGTAGCTATCTTTTGGACAGACCTTATTCAGGTCAGTGAAGTCGATGCAGATCCATCATTTTTTGTTCGTCTTTTTTACCATGACCATAGTAACTATCCACTCTGGATAGATCGTCTCTTTGATGAAACCTACCTAAAATAGCTTGTCCACCTCTTCGGTTATCACTTTTTATCGCTCTGATATAAAACTCCTCTTCTTTTGCTTGAAAGATGGTAGTTTGGGCTTACGTTCAGTCGATGCATGATTACTGAATGATCAATTTTTGGTATGACTGCTGGTGTCCAGGCGAAAATGTTCGAGTTTGCCTATAAAAAGAGGTCAGTTGGTCTTTCATCACCTAATCCAGGTTTGACCCGACCTGGACCATGTGCTTCGAGTTTTCATCCGCCAATGAGACTGAGATGAGGTCCTCGATGGGCTTTCCACGTTCTTCGATCAACTCATCATGGGTATCCAGCCCCTCGATTGGGTATGACTCGATGGGGCAACCTCCTTGGAGAGCAATGCTATAATAATGACGCGCTAAGTCTTGGTCTCCACAGACTTCTCTGACTCCATTTGCTGTTGGAAACTTCATCTTCAAGTGATATATGGATATGATAGTTCAGAGCATGTTTAGGCCTAGTCGGTCGAGGATGGTGTTGTAGGACGAATGTGCTCGGACGATCAGAAAATCAACCTGGGCAGTAGACTAGACGAAGAATCGGCCAGCCTTTACAAGCAAAGTGATGACTCCTTCGATGGGGATACCGTCTTTTTGATAAATCCGACAAGTGGAGTCCATCCTCCCCAGCCAATCATCTGATATTTCCATCTTCGAGAAAGCATCATAAAATAAGACATCAACAGAGCTTTCATTATCGATTAGGATGCGGCGTACATCATAATTTGTAATATTTAATATTACAACAACTACGTCATTGTACGAGAATCAGACTCCTTAGGCATCCTCCTTGGTGAAGGTTATCAGCTCTCCAATCTTCTGCCTCTTTGCTACCTCATTCCTGTTGAGTCCTCCAACTCCATGTCCCCAGAGATGGTGTTGATCACGCCGGCTAAGGGTTGGTCTTCCTGCGGTCCTATGGGCTGTGGTTGCTCCATCGACCAAGGGGATCTCCACCATCTTTCTCATCGCTCCCACCTTCAGAGGATAAATGGATCGAGACGGCCATGCCTGATGAAGTCCTCGATCTCATCTTGAAGCTAGATGCACTCCTCTATGTCGTGACCATAAGTACGATGATATAAGCAGTACTTATTCAAATCCCTTCTATTTGAAAATATCCGAAGCCTCCTCAGCTCTGGGAGCTATCCTCTTTTTTTCATGAGCACATGAGTCCTTGATGCATTCAGCAGAGTATAGTTTGTATATCTCCTCGGCAATGAGATGCACTGATCCATTCTCTAAGGGCTCTGGGTTCGGCGGTTCTGAGGAGGGGCCCCATTTTTTTACTTCTAAAATGGAGGCCTGGAATGCTGATGGGTTCTCTCCTCCTATCTCAAAGAGCGCTCTTTATTTTGCCCTCCTTCCATAATAGAACCAGTAGGGGTGTCATCTTCAACGAAGACCTCCTCGGTGCGAGCATGCTTCTCTGCTCGGGCTAGCATATCAGAATAATCCTAAGGGTAGGTCTTTATTAACAACTTCTTAAGATCGTTCTTCAGGAGTCCGTCCATCTTCACAGACATCGCGATTGAGTGATCTAGATCACGGACCTCTAGGGTTGCCGCATTAAAGTAGCTAACAAAAGCTCAGATAGCCGATCTCTTTTGCTTGATAGTGTGCAGGTAGTCGGATGGCTTTTGTTATCATCGGCTGCTGACGAAGTGGCCAATGAAAGACCGGCTCAGTTCTTCAAAAGAATAGATCGAAGCCGATTTCAGGCTGGAATACCAGTGCTGAGCCACCCCCTTTAGAGTAGTGGGGAAGGCTCAACAAAGAATGGCATCGATCACTCTAAGCAGGAGCATCACCATCCTAAAAGTTCAAAATGATCAACGAAGTCAGTGGTCCCATAGTAAATCTCAAACTGTGGAGCCTTCAAATACCGAAGGAGCGACTCCTGCATAATCCTCAGAGCAAAAGGCAGGTCATTGTTGAACCCATCATAGAGTGCTGAGGGGGTATTATGGATCACATCGATCCGCTCATCAATCTCCCAAAGCCGCCTCTCGAGAGCAAGATCTCGGACGGTGAAGGCCTCAAAATGTTGGGGAGATCATTGACTAAAGGTTGAATCATGCCCTGATTGGGGACTCGGAGATCGCCGCCTTCCTGATTCTTGAGTTTTAAAGCAGCTCTAGCAGGTCTGCCTCCTTTCAGAGCTCTGCAGAGATACCATGGCTGTTCTGGTGGTGGTGGTGGTTATGAAGCTAGATTTGGTGATGGTACCGTTGAAGGGGGTGTGGGGGTAGCCTAATTAGGCTACGACATCATCAGCGGAGGCCCAAGAATAGTTTGGATCGTCTGGACGATGGCCGTCAAAGTTTGAATGTGCTAAAAGAGCAAGTTGAATTGGTCTGCCGTGACCAACACCGACTAGGCTGGAGGAGTCTCCATCACCGATGGTTGCACCTAGTTGTTGGCTTGGCTCTCTAGCAACCGAGAGGTGATAGCATTGGTGTGTCAGGATGAAACTCTTTTTAGTGGCATATTATCTTACTGCTCTCGATCTGTGCTCCTCCAAATAAGTCAAAAGGCATTTCCTCTAGCGTTAATCTATTAGTGCAAGAATGCGTCTGGCATCAGGATGCTGGAGGATGGCAAAGCAGGCCTCCCGAAGGTGCGACCTGCACAAAAGTCCTAACCGGAGATGGCTCCAACGAGAATCTTTCGAAGCTCAAGTTAGAACTCTTGTTCAACAGGAGTATAAGAGGCAGAATAATAGAGTATCTTTTCAGAGGTCCTCTTTAAGTTCTTTATAGTGGAGAGTTGGAGCTTCAGTTGGCAAGTGATTAGCATGATCCCGTGTGATCAAGATGTGAATTATAAAGCACGAGATTGTTACCCGAGATTTTTGAGATATGGCAGTTGTGGTTATCATATCAATCCAAGACAGTTGTTGCCCAACGAGTGTTGTGTTTTGAATAAAATTACCGACCGAGTGTTGTTGAGATGAGAATTGATCGTCAACGATCAGAGGTCGGTCACCTTAAGGTGCTACTGGATAGAGACATCCGAGGCCAGAATCTGTCTGCAAGGAAAGCTGGTCGACCAACAAGATCGACCAACGAGGAGACTTCGGCTAATACGCACAGGGAATGCCGAGCGATGGTCGGCCATGACCTATCATGAGTCGGTAATGGGCTCTGAAAGGTAGATCGGTTGGGCACAGTCTTCTTGGGCTCTGGCCTTTTCACGCAATCGGTCTATGCAAAATTTTCTCCAACAATAAGCATTATGATTTTTAATAGCTTATGTACTCCAATATATAAGACTAGGTTAAGTGAGAATTATTGATGTCATGATATATGGAAGGAAGTATGTCAATTGGGATGTATAACCACCATGATCTGCATTAATGATTTTTGCTTAATCAAAGTATAAAAGGATTTCAAGGAATATATAATTGGATAATTTTTTAAAAATGAATGCGTACTTGTTGGATCATTTTCAAACTTTTGATTCAGGACTGTTATTTTAAAAATTAAATAATTTTTTTTAAATAAAATATTTTGAAAAAACCAAAGAGTTATATTAAGTAATAATATAGGCCAAATGGGAGAACGTTGGATTTAACTCCTAATATATGACTTAATTATCACTTAATCAGGTTTAACTCTTTGAATCAACTACATGTACTGAATTAATTATAGTGAGCTCAATTAATTAAAGAGTTCTATTTTTAATCAGATGTAGACTAAAAGTTCAACTCTAATTAAAAGTTACTCTTTTGATGAAACAAGATAAGTATAGATATAAATATTGGTGGTCTTGTCCATTTCTCCAACTCCAAGAAAGATGTGAACAATTTCCATCGATCGTCCATGTCAAAAAAAATCAGACGCCCCACAGAAGAAAATCAAATATCTTGCGAGCTACGGGATCACCGTATTGCATACATGATGATGCAAGATATGATTTATTATGATTTGATTTTTGCATGAATATTAGAATATGATTCAGACATAAAAATTAAATTATCTAACCAATGGAACTTTCAAATTAAATGATGTGTACGGAGAGGTAATCCAGCAAAATTCTTGAGGAAGCTCACCGTAGGAGAAATAGCTTTCATTTCCCATTCTTCCATTCCAATTTGGCCCGGTGCCTGCTGATGAGACTGCTATACCATTTGAGGACAACGAGTTTGAGAAGGTATTGCATGAAGTTTGGTCGTCTAGATGACGGATATGATTCAATGGTCGGAGTGGTTCCCAAATTTTCTCGGGAGCTGATTCTTCCGTAACATCCTGCCACAAATCTCCGAAGCCTTCTCACAGAGTTCATGGAACTCAAGTTACTTAACTCTTTCACCAAGATGATGATGGCTATTGTTTGCTAGGGATATTAATGAGTTTGTCACGTCCTTTTCTTTACCATTTCAATAATATTATGGTCAAGCCCTGTTACAGGACCAACAGAGTACCCTTTGGATTGTCATGGCACCCTATCCTTTCGGTATTAAAACTTCCAGATGCTTTTGAATGCAAAGCAATATGAATTCTGTTGCTTATGAAGTACTTCACTGCTGAAACTAGCTGAATTGGAGGTGGTTTGTAGCAACTTACCCTTAACAAACTTCGTTAAAGGACCGGATTTGTTCAGCAATTTAAGCCCCTGCACCACTCTTCAAGCTCTTCTGTCAGGCGAATAATGTTTTACTGCAGGGTATATGCTATTGCCTTTATAGGATTTCCTCGTCCACAAATCACCGTACCGAAATATTAGGACAGATTTATGGGAGCAATCCTACTTCAAAAGAATTTGCTGGCTGTATGTTCAGAGTAGATCTATCATACATGGCTTCAGTAAATCTCCAGCTAATCACACACAACATAAAAGTCTAGCAGGCATTGACTTGCCAAATTAATTTTTGTTAGAGGATCCACCAAGATGCAATGATCTTTTATCCATGATATTCAGGAAAGCAACAACAATCTTTTAGGTCCAGGTTGCGAGTCCCCAGATTCATGTCAAGTTGATGAAGCCAGCTTACCACAATAGGGTTTTGTACAGGGGCAGCTGACTGAGGCTATGCAAAATATGGCTTAGCAGTAATCCAACCTTGATTAAACTCCACTGCAGGCTAACCTACTTGGTTCCTAGTGTTTCACCTCAAAATAAAACAGTGCAATAATTTGGGCCTGGAAGATAGCATCAGGATGGTAGTGTCATCTATTTCATACCTGTCCCTGGTGCTCTCCGATGCAACATAAGTTCAATAGCATCTCTGTTTTCACTTGCAGTTGCACAGGGAGCAACTGATAGTTAACCATCTTTAAACTGAGTTCAGATCAGAGCAAGGTTAATTCCTAAATGCCATATTTTTAACTGTTCAGAATTGCCTCTAGGTATAATTTGGGTAAATTAGCATTAGAATCAGGCACGTTCTCTGCATGTAAAGGAAGAAAGGAGGGATCAATGGGTAGAAGAAGAACGGGAAAGGTAAGGTATGTAGGGAGTCATATTAGAAGTGGATTTGAACACTCAATAGGTATTATTTGGTTAATTAGCATTAGAATCAGGCATGTGCCCTGCATGTAAAGGAAGAAAGGAGGGACCAATGGGTAGAAGAAGATCGAGGAAAGGGTAAAGTATGTAGGGAGTTATATTAGAAGTGGATGGGAACACTCAAGGTGGACTTAAACACCGAGAGTTCGCATTATAATGGTAGAGATTATAACAGGGAATCAAGTAGATGAAGTGTGTTGGATTGTAGTGGTAGAAGAAGCTATCACAACTGGAGTGAAAACAAGGCTCTTAGAAATTTTTGTGAGAATATGAGAATGTTAATTCCATCTCTTCATGTACTGAAAGTTGGCCTTAATGGGCAACTTTATGCCAGACAAATCCAGTGGCATCTGGATTAAGAAATCAGCTAATAAAGGTGAAAGTAGATCTAAGGGAAAAAAAAAAGGAAGAAGAATGTTTGAATTCTTTTTTCTTTCTTCTGGCAGGCAAAGAATGACAATAAAAGCCAAAACAAATCAGTTACAACTTACAACAAATCGGTCGCAACTTACAACCCAATCTAAAGGCAAATAAAAGGATGCCTTGGTGATGCTCACGATGATAAAGACAAAAGGTAATCAAACCAGGGAAAAAGAACAAGATCCTAAATACAATCTATTTCCATAGCTAGATATAATATTACATTTATAACTTTGGGCAAATCACTAGGTTACTTAAAATGGTATAAAACTTTATCAAGTTCCAGAAGAAGCCTGGTCATCTGGTCCAGCAAGTGTGATCTGGTGTGAAGCACACAAATGTAAGACACTAGAGTAATGAAACAACAAATAATAGTATGTATGTAATCTGGGAATCAATGGTAGAAACATGACATCAAATAGAGCTAAAAGTTAAGGCAGACTCTATAATATCTATGAAAATATAGTTCTTATCAACAGAATCTAAGATTGACAACATGTCACCTGCATGCTCAACAAAACAATGCAGTCATGGGTCTAACAATTATGATTAACGACAACCCCATACTGAATTGGTAGCTGCAGAGTGTGATTTATTTGGAGAAATATGGTGGGAATGCTACCTTCCATGTTCAAACTTGGAAGCCCCCAGCAGAGGAAAGATGCCAACCAGCAGAGTCAAGTCATATTGGAAGTTTCATTGTGAATTATAGATAATCCAGACCAACAAATGTCAGCTTACCAAGTTGGTAAAATATTTGGTAGGTGTACTAAGAGACTTGGGATCAAATCCTTCCTTCACAAGGGTTTGGGGTTAGAAGTACTGGGAGAGGGCGACCCCCCATTATAAAGAGTTAAAGACCATTGCCATCTATCAAAAGGGGGAAAAAGAGCAAGAAACAATATCTAGAAGTTATACTTACATTACAATCAAAAGCAAATCTTCGAGCAAGCATCATTGCTGCATTTCTTTCTCTCTCTGATTGAAAGGCTAATGTGAAGGAAAGGCCTTTCTTAACTTGCCAAAAAAGTGCCTGAGCTGCAGCATTTCCACCACCTCTAACCCCACATAGCTGAAGATTAATCATTTAAGTGGCAGTTAGATATATTTTGTGCTATCCCACATGCTTAAAAAGCAGTTATCGATACTATCACCATTCCCAATGACTTATTAAAGCCAATTAGTTTTTATTGAGACTAATGCTATAAACATTTTACACCAAAATTTCAGTTCTATCAGATCTACAGTTTATGCACGAGATAAAAATTCAACTCTCATATATTTGAGTTTATGCAATACAGGACATGTATAATATGCACACACAGGAATTGGCCTTGTGAAACAACATTTTACTCTGCCAGCATGTCTAGCAACATGTTGAGAAATTGAGACACACCATGTATAATCAAAAAGGAAGGTTATGACGTCAGCTAACTCGCTGTTTGATAGCCAGTCATTGGGTAATTGCAATAAATGCAGCAAGATGCCCATGGACATGTCAATCTAAAGGCTAGCCAAGTTTCTATCCAATTACAAGATACATGTGAGGCTCTGTACTCAACCATTTTTCACCCTATAGAAGCACAGTAGTTTGATCAAGTTTCTTAAACTCAGCAATGTGAGACCAAAATCCATAGCAGCTATTAGCAGGGACCTGATGATGCTGGATTTTGGCTGTTTCTAAAGATGACCCAGCACAACCTAATTTATGCTTCTAGCAGATAATTCATGAGAAGGATTTGGTACGGAATTCACACAAGGGAAAGAGTGATGGAACGTCAGAATTTTGAGAACCACTGATGAAATCCTGGTTCACTCCACTTTTTTCTATTTTCTTCATGTTGGAAATGTGGCACAGGAACAGGTGAAAACCAAGCATTAAAAATCTAGATAGCAAGAAAGAATTAAAAAATAAGGAAACAGAATTTGTATGGTTTCAGGCACATTAATATATCCACTGTCATTAAGACAAATTCCTGGCACTGCAATGGTGCAGATTTTAATGGTCTATCTCAAGTTCTAATGAAACCTCCTATCTGCAGTCCCGCCTCGCTCTGCTTCAAGCAGTAAGACCAATGATGTGATCTCAAATACTTGCCCAGTGGAAACAGAAAGGAAAATACTTCGAGAGGAGAAAGAAAGAACTTTCATGAGAAACTTCTGTCTAGTATGTCCATCACATGGAAAGACCCAAATAAACAAGTCTATCAGGAGTTCAGGACAATCATGTACGAACCGTTCGATAACCATGACATGGTCCCGATGCTACCAAAATCTGAAGTAGGTTCAGTATGAAGATTGTGCTTTCGATCAATAATGCTCTACCAAAATCTGAAGTAGGTTCAGCATGAAGATTGCACTTTGACCAATAATGCTCAAGAGCTTCTCAAAACTTTGGTGAGATTTAACAAATCAAAAAGGATTTTGACTACACTTGAAATACATTTAGGAAATAAAGATCGCAAGATCTTAAAGAAACATAAACAATAAATGGCACCAATGGTGGGTGTTGGCATGGTCAATTCCACCTAGGAAAGTTTTTCTCACACTTTAGAAAGGGTAGAGAACTACATCTCCTTCCAATAACTTTAAATTTGAATCTCCAATAAATAATATCCTTAACAATATTCAAAGTTGAAAAAAAATAAAAGCAGAAATTACAATTAAGCAATAAAAATGTAAAATGAAGTTCATCAATAGTACAATGTCTATCAATTAGAAGCAAGGTCCGTGGAACAGGAACTGGGACTCGTGCCGACCGACCGGTGGTACAAGTCGGTATGGGTCCGTGCCGGACCAGACCGGTGCGAACCAACATAGAAGAAAGAAAAAACCAGGGAGGAGGAAAAAGAGAGAGGAAGGGGAGAGAGGAGAGAGGAGGGAGGGGGTGGTCAGAGGAGATGCGGCGATGGCCACAGGCGGGCCGTAGGCATGCTCGGAGGGCCACCAAGGCCTCCACTTCTTCGCCAAATCTCGATCGAGAGAGAGAGACAGAGGGAGGGGTAAGGGAAAAAAAAAGGAGGGAGAGGAAGCCAACGGAGAAGCCGACGGAGGGCCTTCGACTGGCCGCCGTGACAACGGAGGCGAAATCGCGGCCTGCGGTCTGCGGCTCTACGGGCGTGAAACAGGAGCGATCATCCTTGTTTCATGGAGTTTTTTAAAACCCCAACCACCAGCAATTCGGAGCCCTCCGACGGCTTCTTCATCGGCTATGCCTTCCTCCGATACCCTCGCTCCCTCTCTCTCTATATCTCTCGATTGAACATCATATCGAGCGACACAAAGCCACGAAGGCCTCTGTGGCCCTCCGACGGCCTCAGCGGGCCACCGCCAGCCCTCCGACGGTGGCATCCCCTCTTTCCCTCCCCTCTCTCTCTTCCTCTCTTTCCCTCTGTCTCGTCCGGTGTTTCAATTTAGCCGGCCGACTATCCTGATTTGCAGTTGGTATGGCTCGGAATGTCCTGATTTGGGATGGTTCAATGAATGTTGATTAAAAATATCTTCAAGACTTGAAGATTCACTAGCATGCCATAAAGAATAACACAAACTCAAAACAGCTAATGCGTTAGGACTTAGGACCAAATAGCAAGCACAAAAAGGCTTTGAGCACAAGTAATAGGTTTATATCTTTTAGCCTTGTGCGTATCTCAGTTTTATTAATACTCCAAAGAATAACCTGCATACCATGGCAGATCTACTTCCATACTCATACAAGTAGTTGTATCACTATGATTTGCAATGAGTAACCTGTATAAATGGGCATGGTCCTCCAGAAATCAAGACATTTTCCTTTTAACATAGCAGGTTAGCACTCATTCATCATTGCTTGTGGATGAGATAAAGATTATTCTCAATATTAGTGCTCCTTCAAATCATTCAACAACTCGTTTCACACAGAACCTTCTTGAGATCTCCAACCATAATGTTGGGTTGTTTGTTGTCATACGTGATTTACACCACAGGTTTCAACCTTGTTTCCCACAATGATTATGATCATCAAATTATGATAAATAAAACTATCAATGATGATCAAAAAGAGAACAAACCTGCTCTATAAGGGCAAAATCATAAATTTCAACTTTACAAATTGGCCAAAATATTCATATCAAAATCACAACTTCACATTTTTTGGACAAAAGGGATTGATATTGTTGGGTATAAAATACCCCCAGCCGAAGTTCGTAAGAGGTCAGCCCTCCGGGACCCTTCCGACTTTGCGCGGCATCTTTTCCAGACTTCTCCGGCAGCTGAGTTCCCGCAATGTCAACCGAATTCCTCCGACGGACGAGCTTCTACCAAACCTTCCGGACTTCTCCAATGACGAACTCCTTCAGTCGCCCACCGAACTGCTCCAAATGTTCTCCGAGCTCC
>KE504937.1:255362-272800 GCA_000441515.1 Elaeis oleifera
TCTCTCTCTCTCTCTCTCTCTCTCTCTCTCTCTCTCTCTCTCACTGAAATCTCAAAATATTGTGTCCAAGATTCATGCACACTGAATTACTATATTACAAGATATAATCAAGAGCAAGAGTATAGGAGGCTCAAAGGATCAAAGCCATGATGGGATTTGATACCATGTTACCCATCAAGGCAAGAGAGTCGGATGGTTGAAGAATAACATTGTACATTCTTGCAAAAATGAAAGAGTTGATATGCACGGAGTTATACTAACTAGGTGGTGAGCTAACCACCATACAATAAGGACATAAGTATCCATATATAGAGCACTTGCTGGGAATCTATTGTTGTTTAATCCAATCTGTCCATTTTGGTACTTTGGTGTTTTCCCTTCAGTTTAGATGATAAAGATATCATACTGTGTTTGACCCATTTCATATGTACTTGGAGGCATGTGTCAAACAAATTGACTGTATTATGAAACCTCACTTGTTCATTCTTTGTAAACTTAATTGCTTCTGTGAAAGAAGATTGTCACAAGCATGGTCCGCCATACTGCCCCATACTGGACAGTACAGGGTATACCATACCATACCGGTATACCGAACCATCCCATACTGACACAATTGTACCGTACCATACCACATAGCAACACTATAGTGGGATTTCATCGGTACGGTGTCTGGTACCCAGATGGCGAACCTTGGTCACAAGGTTCACTTAATCTTGAAAGAGTTGATGCCAAGGTTCACCATCTTGGCATGTGATCCTTACTAGTACATGCTGGTATAGTGTCCTTAGCCCATTATGGTTGTTAGTTTGGCATACTGAGACTCATTACGTCCCCATACCAAGTCTTAATTCAATTAAGGGTTTGGAACAGTATGCCCAGTACGGGTTAACAAATCATGGTTGACACAAAGAGGAAAGAGGAAGATTTAATACTAGATAATGCATACATCTATGAGACAAAAATTATATGACAAGGAGCTAGGCTGATAGAAGAAATCCAAAATGAAGCACCATCCTCTTAGAGAAACATACGCAAACTAGAAATAACATAAACCAATCAATAATATCATGAAATATGAGAACATGTCCAATCATTAGTTGAGTTAGCATATCCAAAATAGATGACTAGGGCCATAAAAAAGACAAGGGAAGCATGTCAAAGTGAGGAATATTTAATTAAAAAGCAAGCACAATAATATAGCCATTTTATTTGTTCCATGGCACTAAAAACTGCAACATTACATCAGCTTCACTGAAGATCTGAATAAATAATCTAATGATCGTCTAGAGAATTAATTATAAGTAGATAACAAAGTAAGACCATTGACTACATTAGAAGACATTTTGGATGCACCTGCTTCTCTGTGCTTCTGGTTTTCATTTCATGTTCATGAAAAGCCTGTATGACTCTCTGCATTGCTGCTCTAGCTCTTTCAATTTCCACACGAGCGCAAGCCCTTTCCTCTTCAACCACTTTTTTGGCATCTTCAGAAGCCTAGAAACAGTATGAACTAATTAGATCCAGTAGAAACTCACTGTTAGAATATGATAGAGATAGCTCTGCTGGTAGCAATAAATTAGAAGAGATTAATGACAGTGAAACTAAAGAAACAACTTAAGGGTGCTGATTTGTCTTCAATACAGTTATATGACTTTCTTAGCTGCTCCCAATGGATCTTTTCTCTTAGTAAATAGGCAATGAGTATGACGATCAGCTGCATTGTTGTGGAGTGTTTTCAGATGAATTTGTCCTCCCTTCTTTATTGACCAAACTCATATGACCAAGGATTGAAATCTCAATATCAGTACCATCCTAGTCTCATCCAGGTTCATTACAATATTTGATGGGTTGAGATGGACTGGAATGAACGTTACCAATAAGAATAAAGAGCAAACTGGAATGTCAAACTGTCTCATGCATTAGGACAGCTGTCCCAGTCAGTCTAGCCAGTAATAACCGAGACAACAGGGAAGTCCCAGCTCAGAGGTATCTGGCGTAGGTTCTCTTGTTGGAAAGGTATGGTTCCAGCATGATGCATTGCGACGTGAATCCTTGCACACCACTATGCATATTAAAACAATCAAAAGAGATTTTGACCATGTATAGTGGCATTAGCCATGTATTAACAACACAATTTGACCTACTTTGTGTGTTAAGTGCAGAGCTACAACCTATTACTGGTGCATCTATTAGCCTTGACCCCTCCATAGACAATTATTTGCATGACAACAATGCAGAACTTGTTCCTTGGATTAGATGATAGCATACCATGAGATCAACATCCTAGGAATTGAAATAACTCCATATTCCTGATAAGCCAGATCATCTCATCCTTTGGCAACTCCACTGTCATAATAAAGCATCAATCCATCCTCTTCTTGCTTGTGTTTTCACCAGAACCAATGAATAAAAATTCACAAGATTTGATGCAGGAGCTCAGTTACCTATCTTAGCTTGAAGCGGATAAAGAGTAGTTCAAGCGTTTGTTTTCAGTTCTATTTCATTATTGAACTTATTACTTAGGCTATATTTTTTGCCAAGTTTTTTAGTCCTATTTTAAGAAGGATTCGTGCCTATGGATCCTATTTAGGTATAGGTTGGGAGTCAGAAATCTTTTCAGATCATCGAGATTGTATTTTGAGTTACTTTCAATGGTTCCATTTGGGGTTGAACAGGATCTCGATTTTGCAATTGTTGGAAGTTTTGATTTTCATTCTTGTAGGAAGGACTCGAGCAAAAGTTTAGGAACAAGACATCCATAAATGGGGAGGTTCACTTCTTCATCTAAACAATTTTATGAAGAAATTAATGAATTAATGGTTTTCTCATGTCTAATTTTTACCATGGAAGTGGGAGGCTTTCAAAGCCTTACATGAAGCCTAAGTTTCATACTGGTGTGAGACTACTTATTATCTACTTCTGTTTTCCCCTTGCTATTTTTGCTTTTATTTTGACCTGTCTTTCTTTTGCTCATTCTTGACAATATGTGTGTGTGCGTGTGCGTGTGAAATGTATGTATATATACACATTGTTTTCTCAGTTCACATCTATTTTGTTTCCCATAGGTCCTCTGTTTCATATAAAATCAGATGTTTTCTAGAAAATTCCAGTAGGCACTTGATTTTGGTTATTTGACTTATACCCCTAAAACCCAAATTAGGCCCTAGAATCCTAAACCTAGATTAAATAATAGTTAGCTATCACCTTTCCTAAGAAAATTAACTCTCTAGTTGAGTTCCATTGAAAACTCAAGTCTAAGCCTAAAATTAGAGCAAATAATTACAACAGCTCTACCATCCTAAATCCTAATAGGTCCCCTTATGTTGCCTGCCCTATACTTAATAATGTTTCAAAACAACTTTTGGAACCGCACTAACTCCTAAGGTTTGGTTCAGTTATCATCTGTTGCTCTAGGTTTGGTGCTTAACCTTTCAAACAACACTAGACTAGGGTGATATAGACTATCACAAGCAACATAGGCACCTATGCAGCCCTACCACCTAGGTGTCTGACACTTTCCAAGATGCTAGGTGAAGTAGCCACCCAGGCACCAAGGAAAGTGCCTAGGAGTGCACCTATTTCTAATTTTATTGAGCACAATAAATTTCAGCCATCATTCTACGCATATTTAAAGTGTATTACCATATGTTAATTTGGATGCATTAATGAGTCACGTACTGTATGCATGAAATCACTTTAAGAATGCTTTCATATCACAGCCATCAATTTTGGGTCTTCTCTCACCTATGTAAGGACAATCACCCATCAAGTTGCCCTCCCTTAACTCTATACCCTCCCTCTCCAGCATGAGTGGCAAGAGGACTTAGGATAGTGAACAAGAGAAAGGAGGAACACAGAGTTTAGGGTAATTATATTTGTGGTAATTTGACTATACAAGACTATTATATTAATTTTTTTAAAAAATGGAGATTTTTATTCCAGGAGCCTGTCTGGCCTGCTAGGCACTTTGCCTAGCCATTGTGGAAGCCACTGCCTGGATTGCATAGGCGGTTCGACAATCCTTGGATTCAAGCATAAGTTTGGGTTTCTTGAGTAATGTATGAAAATTTTTTGTCAATCGAACATCATGATTAGATCACCTCTACCCTGGGAACATGCCATAGGAAGGTAACATGATCATCTTCCACCTTCTCCAAAGGGCCTCTCCAAACATCTCATTTGATTGGAGAACATCATTCTCATATTCAACTGTCCTTTTCACACCCAAACAATCTTATTCAATTCGCATTGTGTGATTGTTGAGCATTTTTCCTCCTAACCTTTTCCCTTTTGTTTGGAATCTCTAACTCATCTTCATCATTTCTGGTACTTCTTTTGTGCTTTCATGGAGGTGTACTTCTTTACTTGTCTTGGGGCATTTGATCACTCCATATGACTTCTAGTTCTTGCATTTTCACGGAGATCCCTATGCTTCTAAGGTACCAAATTTGGGATTTCATCCATTTGGCAGACAGCCAATCTTGCAGCAATTTGAACATCCTCTTGGACTATCATAAACCCTGGCCTTCTTGCATCTTCTTTTGGCCTTCTTGCATCTTCTTGTAGACTTGCTTTAAATTGAGGACCTGAGCCATTCATCATCCCTTTGCAGACCAGAATATATTGTACTGTACCAAAATGAGCATGTTTTGATTTGTTCTTGTCCACTTACAACACTCTTGGTCTACTTGGTAGTTCCAAAAGTATAAACCTTTCTTTTTATTTAACCAACCACAATGATATTCCTGGATTTGTTATCTTCATCCTTGATAATGAGAAGTATGCAAATATCTTCTCTGGAGCGGTATCTTGGCAGCAGATTAATTTATTCCTATACAAAGCTCATAATGTTGCTTAACCAGCTGCTTTTTGATGGTGTGATTAGAAAAGCACAGAAAGTAGATATCCGTGATAGTAGTGGATATAGATGCATCACAGCTCATGACATATTGAAAAAAGAAAAATTTAAAAGCGGTATAGAATTCCATGATAGACTGGATAGAGATGTATCACAGCACATGACTTCTTGAAAAAAGGAAAATTTGATAGAGGTACAGAATTATATTTACTTACTTTGATACAATCATCTTTATCTACCACAAAGATAAGTATATTTATCTCTCAAAGGTAACCTCCAATCCATATTAAGAAATGTTTCAAATCATGATGTTCTTTGACTTCATTCTCATTCTATAAATGCCACTAGTGCCATATAGATTTGTAGCCCACAAAAGAAACAGTCATTTCAAAGTAAGCTGAAACTTTGTTAAGTAAAATATATTATAATACAAAGAAATTATTATTTGTTCAGAGTGAGAACCACTTCAGTCTTGGAATAGGTTTACCTATTTACTTATATTATAACTTCCAAAGAAAAGGTTTTTGATAACAACCTGCAGTTTTAACTTTTAAGGTCCTCTAAAATATTAGTAGAGACTAGAGAATATATTAAAAGGGACCCTCTTTCAGTCTTTTTCCTTCCTGGTTCTGAAGAAAAATGACACGGTATTATAGCAATATGCAAATCCTTAAATCAAGTTTTTCTATAAAAGAAAATTTTCCTATAGTATGTTGTCAGTAGCTTAATGTCTATGGGCGGCAATGTAAAAACTGGTTCACAAGTCACAAACAATTTTGCCGAGCAATAGTGAGAAACAAATTCATTTGGTCCTTCCATTCAAATAAAGAAGCAATTTTGTCTGCGATTTTATCCATAAGCCTTGGTGGCACAATCAACATTGTTTAGGTTCAAGATTAATTAAACCCACAATGCAATAGCTAGATCTTCCAAATGTTCTTCTGTCTTGAATGTGTTAGTCTTCAAGATCACATCAGGGACCTGTCTGGTTCCCTATCAACTTTGACACAAATACTTGAATAACTTTATTCAAGAACTTACTTATTCCTTGTTAATCAAGTAACAATATTCAGTCCCCTTCCAACACACCACATAGTTTTAACCTGGTTAAACAAAACAAGTACTACAAAGGTGGTTTCCATTTTCTGAATCCGAAAGTACACCTCATTTTGGGCTTTATTCAGGCATGCAAAAGGTATTTAGCTGAATAAACTTGAACAGAGCTGAAAAAGTGAACTTTGTTCTGGTTTACCTGAGAACAAGCAGGACCTAAGTATGACAAGAACAGAGGGTACAGTAAGGAATGGGTTTGCAAGTAGTTTTATAGGAGATCCAAAAATGAAAAAGTTATATGCAACAATCATCAGATAGTATAGTTATCAAAGCTTAGATACCAAAATGAAGATTGAGTTGGTGAATGTTGCACATTTCTAGACACAAAGTTATAACCGACACAAGCATCAAATAGCACACAAAAATTCTTCCATACTACCTTTTTAAGAAAGATCGCTAACTTTTTCACTTCTGATTTCTCCTGAAGCAACTCTCCTTCTCTTTGAGCCAGCTGAACTGCTAAATTTCCACCTACAACAAGTGCACACATCATAATCAAGTTGCATTTTACAGAAAAGAGCATACATGGCAGCAAAGATAACAGATAATGGCTCACGCAATTGTAATAGGTTAAGATATACAATGATAGTGCAGTATGAATCCAGAGATACAATGATAGTGCAGTATGAATCCAGAGATACAATGATAGTGCAGTATGAATCCTCCAAAAATCACTTCCAGATATTTCAAAAAGGATTCTCTTACAAAAATAACAAATACAATGTACATAAGCAATCTGTAGAAAAGATCTAGAAAATATTATTTCTGACTTTCTTTTGAAAAACTATCTTCAAGTAATCTTGTCTAATAAATCAAAACTTTCCATACAAGTAGATGATGTCAACATGGTTATAAACCATGTGTACTTTGTCAATAACTCAGTTTACATCACAAATAGAATAATCAAAATTAACCCATCAAACATGAATCTGATATCATCCTTCACACAACTGTCTTCTTCAGTTATATGCAACAACTTGTAGTCAAATCAATAAATTTGAGAAATAAAGCATCAACTACAAGAAAAGAGTCATTCCATCATGTGAAAACATGAAAGACTCCAAGACCAGATGAATATTGGTGCTTTGCTAGGCTTCGACCTTCAAATGTTGACTTTGATGTACCAGACATGGTCATAAAATATAATGAAATGTTTGCTTATGCACAGAAAAACTCTGTTTGTCACACCCAAAAGAACTCAACTATGTTTTGTATAGCACAAGAGGAGATTAGATTCGTACATGGTGATTTGATAAGAACAAAAAAAGGATAAAATAAGAATATAGAATACCAACCATAGAGATTGCCTCCTCAACTTCATCCTTACTTTGACCCACCATGTGACCCTTTAGTGATTCAAGTACAACCATCAATTTCTTTAGAAGGACATGTCGGTCAGTCACTTCTCTCCACTTAGCCTAAAATCCCAAGCAAGATTACATGTAAACTTAAATGGAATAGTAATTTGTTCACGATAAAAACAGTGGCAAAAATGAAGAAGAAGAAGACAGTATCAAGTTGATTTGTTGAGAAAGAAGAATATCTGTTCCAGACCAGAAAATATCAAGTTAGTTACTAGTTGTATGGCATCTAAGCCAACAGGATTCAAGATTCATAATCTAGAAAATAAAAATCTTACAAAGGCGACAATAAGCATTCATGGATTTAAGATTCATCGTGGCAAAACCTCATTAGACAACTTCGTGGCAGTGTTCAAACCCTTCTCAAATTTTTTAGCCAGATCACGAACAGAGAGACGCTGACGCCGCTCTAGTAGCTCGATAGTCTCTTTTGCAACAACCTCTTTAAGGGATGGTGCTTCAGGCCCTTTGTTTGGCTCGACAGTTATACTATCAGCTCTTTTCTTGTAATTTGGGAATCTCCTAGAAGCAAAGTTCACGTTGTATGTCACAAACCGAAGTGCCTCATTCTGCATTCTCTCTCTATAATCAAGCGTCATTGCCCCAAAACCAAGCACTCTGCTTTGCCATGAGAAATCAACCATTTTCACAACAGAATCTCTAAGCAAAAAAAAAAAAAGTACTAATCCAAGAACACAATATTGAATCATAAGTTGCAATCAAAAAACTTTCTACAGTAAAAGTTTATTCACACTAGATTTAATGAATAAATAAATCCATGTACATCTCTAGGTTAAGACTGACCAAAACTAAGTAAAAATAATATTGATGCTGCTAAAGCACCATATACTACCATAAATCAAAGCGAAAAATGAAAAAGTTTCCTAATGTTACTAAGAAAGAAACACAATATTTCATGAATTTTTGCTTTATCCATAGAAATGTGAATTCGGAAGTGATCTTTTCCAAATCAGAAGACCCCCTTGCTTCCCTAAAACTCATAAACTAACAATCTAAAATTTCAAAACTTGGAAGAAATTAGCCGGACCGCGGTGCCAAATTAAAATTAAGAAAACGATGTGGCGACATAGAAATTAACAGCAAATCAAAGAAATATCCATAAACAAGTTAAACTAGAAAACAAACCCTAGTTCGAGAATATTCCAAAACTCGACGGGATTAGTACGCTTACCGATCTGACTATAGATTCTGGAACTGATTCGCTCTTGACTTGGTCAGAATTTCTTCCCTGAAGTTTTTTTCCTTCTTTCTTTTCTTGGATTGCTTTCTTCCTCGGTACCAAAAATGTGGAGATTTTGGAGAGGATTCACACCGAACTTTTTTTTTCTTCGAGCGAAAGGACTGCTTTTCTGAGAAAAAGAGAGAGAGAGACGAGCACGCATGAAAGAAGCTTCGGCTCAAAAGCCTGATTGGATGCTTTTGGCGTGGCCCACAGGGTCCAGTTCATTACCATGTCTTATTATTTTAGGCAAGGATCCGACAAGAAAAAACATCTCCGTCTCCATGAATTGCGGAACTGCCACTATCTCCTATTCTGTCCGTAGCCTGTCGTGGGTCTGAACACACTGAAAGCATGCTGTTGTACAATGTACAGTAGTATTTTTGGGCACATGTAATTGCCTTAACCGAATAAATACGGCTCCCATGGCTAACATGTCCAAAATCTGTAGGCAGGAAATGAAGACTAATTGGATGCAAATGGTTGATTCCCACATCAGTTCGGTTGTACCATATTGTACCAGAGGGAACCGGGACCTCACCTCCGTACAATTCGGTGCACTACCCGTGCAAATTTGGCAATGTGATATAACATAAAACATCAAAAAAAAAAAACATTAATCAATATTCAAATCATTCAAAAACTTCATAAGACATCAGCAAGTATAAAATAAAACATATTTCAATTCAGAACGGACATATCTAACCGTGTTGAGTGTTGATACGATATCAAATTGATGTCATGTTGTAGTGATAGCTGATCGGCATAGATCTTGATATTGATTGAGTCTATCTTTATTTGTTTACAGGACCAACTAAAATTTATCATGCACAACGCACGTATTCAGATACTGTGAGATTGAATCAATTGATAGATGATTTATGATTATTGCAGCACATATGGTTGTTTTATTTTGATCGGATATAATAAATATTTTTAATATAATATTTTTTGATTTAAAATTTAAAAATTATATATTTATTATAAAAATAGATATAATTAGGGATGGCAAACGGATCGGATCGATCATAAACAGGTCGGATCAGAAAATTATCAATCCAAACCCGACATGTTTATTAAATGGGTCAAAAATTCAAATCTGAATCCGATCTATTTATTAAACAGGTAATCCGACCCGACCCGTTTAATCCGTTTATTAAATAGATCAAATTAGGTTAAACGGATTAAACAGATTAAACAGGTCAAGTTAAATGGGTCGGAAATAGGTTAAACAGGTTTTAAACAGGTTAAACGGGTCTTAAATGGGTTAAACAGGTTAAACAGATCTTAAATGGGTGAAACAGGTTAAACAGGTTAAATGGTTAAATGGATCAGAAATAAGTTAAACAGGTTAAATGGGTTATCTGACTCAATCCAACCTAAATATTAAACGGATTAAACGGATCAGATATCTAAAATCCATATCCGATCTAATTATTAAACAAGTTAAACGGATCGATCCGTTTATGATCCGAACCCGTTTAACCTAAATTCAAATCCATTTATGGCGGATCGAATGCGGATCGAATTGATAGGTCAGATCATATTTTGTCAACCCTAGATATAACTACTAAAAAAAGGATTATGTGTGATTGGTGGAGACTAAATAGCACATGCAGTGAACTAAGATGAAAAGATAGAGAAGGGAGGTAAGCCCCATCCATTACACTCTACTTTATGTATGTACATAGTTGACTCTATTGAAATAATAGTTAAAAATATGTGTATGGTGAAGTTTAATCATTCAGCTTTAATTGTTTGGACTTTGGAGTCTTTCTAAATTTGCTATGTAAGATATTCATAAAATATTCTAATCACGGGTTCACACATATATTTCCTGTTGGGATCTTGAGACAATGGATGCAAATTTTTATAACAAATTTACTAATAATTAAAATATTAAATAAGAATAAATTGAGTAAGAGGCACGTGGATAGCATTGTTTGTAAATATAGATTTCATATTTTTCAGAACGAATGACTTTACGTAAAAAGTCTCAATGCATCAATAACTTTGTAAGGAGGTGCTCTCACCTACAAAGATTTGATCGAATTACTTTTGATTGCCCCTAGCCTCAAGAATCAAAATGTAACGGCACTTTGCAGAAAAGGGAAGAAAAATAGAAAGGTTTCTTTGCAAAGAAGGGAAGGAAAAAATAGATCTTTTTCACCAAAAAAAAAACGAAGAGAGAAACATTTATTTGAATAACAAGAGAAGTTGCATATTTATAGAAAAGTCCTTTATGATTAGTCTGGTTAATCAATCAAAAATACCGAATGTTCAGTTCAACAATAGCAATGACAGAATCCAATAATGACAAGTTTAACTGGCACGAGTATCAAGTGGCTAGTTTCAAATGGACAAAAGAAAATAGAAGTTGATATATTTTGAAACAACAAAAAACAACCAACATTTCCTTTTCTTTCCCTTCTTTCCCAATGTACTAATATATATATATATATATAAACGAGGCATAAATGATAAAATCTAAGAGGTTGACATTAGGAGATAGTAATCATAAGTGACTAAAAAACAAGAAAAAAGAAAACAAAAGAGAAAAAAAAATCTGATTGACTTCTATCAATAAATATAGCATGTGTGAGGTACTTGGACATCGGATCCCATAACAACAGTCTGAATCTCTAATCAGATTATGCCAAATTATTTTTAACGATGATGACATGTTTTTTTTAACAACAGTTGGAATCTCAATCACCTTATGTCAAATTATTCTAGACAATGATGACATTTTTTTCTTAAGGCAGGCAATACTAAGAGATCTACTCTAATGAATAGTTATTATGAGAGTCCTAAGCCATCTAATCACCAGTGATGTGAAAATATAATTAATGGCCAATTTTGATGCCAATCCAGAAGTGTATACAGTGATCAAATCTCTTAGACCCATTTGACACTCATTTCTCTCGAAACATTGTCGCAACAACGAAAAGATTACGTTCGAGCTCATTAGATCTGCTAAAAGCCGCAAAAAAAAGAAAGATCAAATTTAGAGTAGACTACAGAAGCGAGTATCTTGTTATAGCCCAGAAGGAACAAAAGGCACAATCTATTATTCATTTCCAAGAAGAATGTACGGCACAACCCTTCAAAATTGCAGCATTTTTATGCCAATTCCTAATGCCATATTATGTAGGAAAAATATGGCTTAAAACAAGGGGAATATTCAAGTTGGATGATTCAATTACTCATACCTTGGGTGGTGCTTTGGTTGAATATCAAAACATGAAGGTCAAAAATAAAACACCAAGATTAGTTACAACAAATGATAACTACTCATCTGCCTTTTGGCACCAAATCCTTTGAAATTGGATGTAAGGACTGGGGACTGGGACCCCATGTCTGAACTGCCCCCTCATGGGTTGAGTAGGTTTTGCTGAGCCAATATACCCAAATCAGTCAAACCTGCCCCCATTAATTAATACAAAGCTAAACTCCAATGTAAGCAAGCTCTAAAGACAAGTAATACGGTCAAATGGCGAAAAGTTGGTTGGCATAAACTAAAACTAGTTCTAAGGTTGGATCTAGTTTTCTTCCTATCAAATGTTGAAGACTCAGCTTTTCCTTCTATAATGGAAGAAGAAACTTTGTGAGATATCAGGTACTTAATTAGCTGGATAATTATTTATAGGATTGAGCCATTAAGCCCACAAAAGGATATATATCCTTCTTCAACCTAATGGAATGGTGGACTTTCAGCATATCACAAGCACCACATCGACGCGTTGCAAATTGATGATCCAATTGCAAAGAAAGAGGAGATTACTCTCAGGATTCCATCTCGGTCTTCCGGTGTGCAACAATGGCTTGAACTTAGAAGCTCCTTGCTGTTTAATTAAATAAGATGCTGTGGCAATGCTGTTCCATATTTTCATGATGGTTTAGAGGCTGACTTGCATGTTGAAATAAGGACACACAGTCTGCAGTACACTTGGGGTCTGGAGTACTGCTGGATGTAATTGAAGAGAAGGTAACGAATTTTGCATGGTTGCATTGAAGTGTTGTGGTCTCAAGCAGGAGAGGATTCTTCTCCGACAGCCTGCATGTTTGTTATCATGAGTTGGAAACTGTTACTGGGGCCTGGTGTTCAATTGATAGAATTTGAGGCTTCAAGGATACTCTTCATAGTTGGTATAATATTAGGAGAGGGGAACCACCTCAATCATGATCTAGGAGGTCATATCATCATTCCCAGTAAGCTGACCGCTGATTATGGTAATTTTGTTCTAGATTTTGTCTGGTTGGTGGTTGGTGAAAAGGAAGCATTTGATTTGGGCAGCCCTAGCATTATGTGCATGAGTGTTTGTGATGTTTGTGGTTTTGTGAATGGGCAATCTCCATTCAATTAAGATAGTGACTCTATTATAGGCTATGCCATTAAACCATCACTCTTAAACTAAATCATAACCTCGAACAAGAATGACTGCCATAATTGTGCAACATATAGAGTTGCACAATTAAAACAAGGCACAGTGCAATGAAGCATCTACCAAAGCGCACGGATTGCCCAAAATGTTAACATGCAGCTGTTGACACACAAAAGTTCTACAATATGTGTCATTAATATATGCAACAGAATGAATATATTCGTGCAAGTTCTATTCTGATTGCACTTCTGCACATGTTAATCTGAGTAAATTCAGATTATATTAAGATTTTGTATGACTATTAATTTCTTAAATGTGTATAATATTTTGAAAAATTTAGTAAGCTAACGTCATTTCAAATTCCTACTTTAAGTTGAAGCTAAATCTATGTATAATATAAATTGGGTATAAAGAGTATGATATTTCTTAAAATTATGATATTATATATGCATGCAGGAGTAATTTAATATATGTAGAAAGAAAGAGAGGTAGACGTAGCCCAAAATCATATAAAATGTAGTAAACAAGGACTTGATAGTGCGTTATATTTCAGAAAAAATAGCCCGGAATAAAGTTAGATGGAACAAAAAGATTCATGTGGCCAACCTCAACTAGTTTGAGATTGAGGTTTGGTTGAGTTATATTATCTTAAGGTTAGTGATATTATCCTAAATATACAATAAACTTTGGGATATTTTAATAGTTGGGTTTCACAAGTTGCCTGCTATTGGATGTAAATGTAGTATTGTTTTTTCCATAAGTGAGATTGTAGCATGCACAAAAGAAGAGAAAGACCGTAAATTTGATCTCTGAGAACTTGATAGATCCGATGACATAATGCAAATCACCGATACCAATAATATATACATATGATGTAGTCATCTCCAATGTGCATGATTTTTATGTCTCTCAACCTCAGAGGAGGCTCTTCAAGTATAAAGGCTTTCCCTTGAGAGCATCCCAGCTTCTCTAATGCAAGCCGCTAATTTTACGCCACCTGCCTCAAATAGACCATGGTTGCTTTCGTCTGGCGCCTAGACATCACATTTTCAAACATATTAATCCAGAACTGCAAAATATGGTTATGTGACATCCAAATCAAAGTCTTAGAAGTTAAAGAAACTGATAGGTGGAAAGCTGGTGCACATGTTTGATGTTTATGCATAGAAATGACAATAAATGGAAGCTCAAATAGTCAGTAATTATATTATAAAGATGGTAGGTTTACTTTTAAGATGTAACTCAGCTTTCCAAGGGCACTCAACATAAGAAAAGAATATTTCAACAATTTGAAAGTTTCAAACCTATCTCTAATGACATCAAGAATAGTAATGGATGTTGGGATATAAACAACTCCCCAAGAGGGATGCTGACTTTTGGAATCAGAGCAGGTAGCAGAAGTAACATGGTAGAGAACAAACGTGACAAATGGGCTAAGTCTTCTTCATGAAGAAAAATGTAGAGCATGTGCAAGTCAAGCTTCTTCCAAAATGATGCCTCCTGCTGTATATAATAAACAGAATAAATGATACAAAACTCTCAATTTTAGTATTGAAAAAAACACAATTTTCTATTACTATCCTCTTACCACGCATCCTAGAAGAATGCTTACCTTGAGTATGCTTGCTAATGGTGAGCATGGTATACGTGCAGGTATAGGATCTGATGTCTCACCAGTGGCATAGAACAATCTTTTCATATAAAATAAAAGCAGTGTAGTGGAAGTTATCAGCCATCCGTTTCGACACCCCCTCCTCGGATTACAATCAAATACTCATCGATGGGGCAGCCTCAGGTACCAAAGGAAGACCAAAGGAACCAAGACAAAGCAACTTTATATCATTGGCTTTCTCCGACTTCTAATCGGACATTTACCGACCTCGAGATCAAGATCCTACCAATGATGAGGAGGAAAGCCCAATAACCCAAATGAGCGCTGACTCAAGATAGAATCTTGGCTCAGCATTGACCTCGAGACACTAGTCTATTTATCCATATGGGCAATTTTTGGAATCTCCCAACAACTTTCAGAATATGGATATGATCTGTGACTGACACCCACGATTAATAATCTTGTTTTGCAGGTTAGTTGATGGATCCCTTGCCTAAATAGCCTATCAGATTAAGGTCTAGTAGTTTGAAAATTAGGGCCTAACGATCTATCAAGTTCCAGCATAACAACTCATAGTTTCACCTTTATATAAAGAGAATAAAAGAATGCTCAGATAAGCTCAACTCCAAAGAATGCCCCGATGCTTTTGCTCTCTCTCCCTCTTACACTCTCTTTCCTCTATTGTTCTTAAGCTTTAGCTGACTTAAGCATCGAAGCATCTCTTCTGAAAAATCTTGAATGAGAGTGGACTTCTCTTACAAGTTATCTTTGATACCCCAACTTCTGGATCGATGCCGAGTTCTAGGGCCAAAAGGAGTCCAACCTTAGCCACATCCACTTCGAATCGAAGTCTTATAGCAACAGATTCGTGCTAGAGGAAGGATCATCCGCTCAATCAAAAAAAAAAGCATGGCAAGAACAAGCATACAACTCTATTGCCTCCTACCGACGATCCTCTCACCACAATCGATGGTGTCATCCAAGAGTCCGTCGTTGCACAACCCCTACCACGATCGATCTGCAACCACTAGGGGCCCTTGTCCAGCAAATCGAAATGCTAAGTTGCACAATGCAATAGTTGCAGCAAGTGGTGGAGCAAGCTCGATCCTCGAAGCCACCACCTCAAATGGCTCCTTCTCGACATAGTCGTCGATCTCATCCTCGGAGCCCAGAATTAGCCTCTGGTGTACCATTCACTTCGTTCTCACTTCTACTCCCCATCGGTCGTCTTCCCTCATCCTCCAATAGAAATTCCACTTTGGGCTACTCCCACCTCTCAAAAGATTTATCGGGAGGAAGATCTTGAGTGAAAAGTTTGGAACATCAAGCGATGTCTTGGTGAAGTCCAAAATGGGACATATCGGAATGATGATGGCCTTAGCTTCAATTTTCGGCCTCCCTTTTCTACACCATCCTGAGGGAACTAGATTTCGAGTCAGTTCAAAGGGCCTCAAATAGAGCCATACGATGGTTCTTCAAATCCCCTCGATTATTTGGAGGGCTATAAGGCCCTCATGATACTTCAGGGCACCTTGAATGCCCTCTTCTATCTCACCTTCCTAACCACTCTCAAGAAGTTGGCATGGACTGTTGGGAATTGTGTCCCAAAATCAATTGTCAGTCTGTTGATGATTGTACTTACACTTATAATTTATATATAAATTTTATTAATAAAATTATTTGACTTTTTCATCATATTTTGTCCATCTTATTTAAACTCTTGTGTTGTGATGAAGTCCTTAGGACTATAATTAATTGACAAAGAAGAATTTATCGTTTAGTCCTTAAAATGTATTCACGATCGAATGATATGCTGTTAATAGGATGATAGCAATATCAAGTATACATCGTTGTGTGCCATATAGGTTGGTTGTCCTCTTAATCAAGAAATATGGAGACACTGGCATGACATGCAGGTGGAATGTAGGAGTACATTTGCATCGAACGTGACCATTGACTGAGCACTCTGCTATCAAGAGTAGCTCATGATGGATATGGATATAAGTGCCTCTCCAATCTGAGATCACCATAGTGACTTGTAAACAACTCACTGTACTTTGATGCCAAACTATCTAAATTTATAATTCAATAACGGAAGTGTTGGGAATAGTATCCCAAAGCCAATCGTCAGTCTGTTGACGGTTGTGCTCTTTGTTGTATTAGTACATGAATTATGAATAATAAAATTATTTTGATATTTTTCATCCCAAATTATTTCATCTTCTAATGAACTCCTGTGTTGTGGTGAAGTCCTTAGGACTATTTAGACTCGACAAAGGAAGATTTATCGTTTAGTCCTTAAACCTGTTCGTGACCAAATGATACGTTGTTACCAAGGACAACAACGTTTATCAAGCATAAGTCGTTGTGTGCCATATGGGTTGGTTGTCCTTTTAACCAAAGAGTGTGGAGACACTGGTATGGCATACAGGTGAGATGTAAAGGTACATCTGTACTGAACGTGACCGACTCCGGAGCTTTTTCTGCTGTCAAGATTTGCTCCGATGGGATATGGGTATAACTGTCCCTCCGACCTGAGACCGCCACGATGACTTGCAAGAAACTCACTGCACTTAGGCACTGGACTATCTGAATTTCTAATTCAGTGACGAAAGGCTGCTGGGTGTAGTCAAATACTTGACTTGTCGGTGCGTGTGTCAAGATGGGATTGACCACTCCAGTTCAGGAGCTGTGTACAGTCATGTTTCAATTTAACAAAATCTTGACCAGGGTAGTCCTTGTGAGGAGTCACAGGACTGTTTGAGTTGAGCACGATTCGGATGATCTAATCAGGATTGACAGTTTAATCCTGAGTCATCCTAAACATAAGGGTCAAAAGGGATGAATTATATAGTAACCATATTCACGT
>KE504937.1:315296-327153 GCA_000441515.1 Elaeis oleifera
GTAGGAGGGTCTAGTGGGATTCTTATCTGATATGATCAGATGACATCACTCCACCAATCAAAATTTTTTATAATTAATTAAATTTTTAATTGGTCGAATGATGTGGCACTGCATGGCGCAGCAGGGTCTATTTAAATCCAGTATGTGCCTAGGGTTTAGAGATTCTGCTCAATACCCAGCAAAAATGAGATTCTCCTCCACCTCTCTATGCCCCCTCTGCTCCTCTCTCTCCCCTCTTCATGTCCAAGGAGTTGAGCATCCATCTGGTGCTTGTCCAAGGCGTGGTGGCTCCCTGATCAAAAGGCTGCAGAGATTTGTTGAGAAGCTGCTGCTCCAGCTTCAGAAGTTCTTTTGAAGGACTTTCAAATCAGATCCAGATCTAATTTTTGGAGCAGAGATTTGTGAGAAGAAGACGATCCAGATCCTGCTTGAGTGGATATCGGTAGAGGTCAGACGACTGCGTGGCTATTTTGAACCTCAGACGTTGCTGCGATCATCTACAGGGTAATCTAGTTACCCTAGAGGTATTTCTCTAATCTTCTAATTTTAGATCTAATTTTAGATTAAATATCAGATAATAAAAATCAGATTTAATAGATCTTAGATCTGAAATATCATAGAATAATTTTTTATTAAAATATTTTATCTCAGATCTCATCAGATCTGGAAGATCCTATAAGAAAAAGACAGTTTTCCCTTCAATAAAAACTAAGCTCAATCGAAGAACATTGACCACCTCTTCTTGAAGTAGAAAGTGAGTAAGTCACTATATGACTATATGATGCGCTTCAATGCCGCCATGCTTGAAGTATGCAATCTCGATGAGTTGGTGGCGATGTCGACACTCAAGTAGGGATTGCGAAATGAGTACTTCATCGTCTCTCTCGATAAAATATTCTTGAGGGACTATGCTGATCTGCTCATGCAACCTCAAAAATACACACAAGTAGAAGTATCTTGAGCTGCATGGAAGCAAGCTAAGGGGAAGAAGATCTCCAGAAAGAAGCAAAGAACCTTGCACGGACCAAGTGGGGGAAGAGTCCTCTCGACTGCTGAAGAACTCCAAGTCGAGGAGTCCCCTTAGCGCTTCAACAACTATACTCTCCTATCTGCTCCCCAAGTCTAAATCATGATCGTAATTAAGAGCCAGGGATATCTCCACCAACCTCAATCAATGAAGGCCCCACCAACAAGGAGCTAGAAAAATACTATCCCTTCCACTGTGACCACAGTCAGGACACCGAGTAATACTTCAAGCTCAAAGATGAGATTGAAGTCATGATCCAAAAAGGCTACCTCAAAAAGTATATTTGGGAGCGACAAGTTTGAGCACCTGAGGAGCCATCTTGGCATCAGTCTGATGAGGAGAACAATAATGACCGACCTACGGCTAGTGCCATCAACATAATCTCAAAATTCACAAGCAGTAGGAGGACAGAAGATCAGCCAGGGGTAGAGAGACGATGCACCCAGAACTTCATTTCCCTCTTCAATGAGAATGTATTACCAATAAGTCAGATGTCCCTTGGTTACATCAATTAAATATTTCTTTAAGCCTCGATGCAGGTTCTATCTAAGCGACTAAATGAAATATTTGACTGATATTGGCTATAAAGTCATAGAGAATAATCGAGAGCATCATAAGAAGCATATTCAAGATAATCAAGTCCCGCATTGATACCCGGAGAATGATGATCGAATAAAAAGTCCAATCCAGGATAGACAAACCCTGATTTGGATCCTAGTGACTAGGTCAGAAAGTACCTACCTCATGGAGATATCTCGGCTATAACTAAGACCTTCATAATGGTGATCGGCAAGGCCCTGATCAAGAGGACATATCTTGACCTAAGTTGGGACCATCATAATGAAACCTCATCAAGATCTTGTTGAGCATCCCACTAGAGATCGGGTTAAGATGATGATGACAACTTGATAGAAATCTTGCCATGAATCGACTTCGCATCGACTTTGGATGAAACCTCATCGAGATCTTATGGAGCATCCCACTAAGAATCGAGTTAAGATGATGATGGTGACTTGATAGAAATCTTGCCACAGATCGACTTCGCATTGACTTCGAATAAAATCTTGTCGGGATCTTCTCAAGCATCCTACTATGGATCGGGTTAAGACGATGATGGTGACTTAATTAAAATATTATCATGGATCAACTTTGCATTGACTTTGGATGAAATCTTATTGGGATCTTTTTGAGCATCCCACTAGGGATCGGGATAAGATAATGATGGCGAATTGATAAAATATTATCATGGATCAACTTCACATCAATTTTGAATGAAACCTTGTCGGGATCTTTTCAAGATCCCATTAAAGATTGGGTCAAGATGATAATGATGACTTGACAAAAATATTGCCATAGATCGATTTCGGATGAAATCCTATCATGATCTTTTCGAGCATCCAAATGGAGATCGAGTCAAGATGATGACAGTGATTTAGCAAAATGCTACCACAAATTGACTTTTGATGAACCCTCGTCAGTGCCTTCCTGAGCACCCATTAATGGATAGGGACATCAGCTTCGTGAAATTTGTTGCCAAGGATCGACTATGGGCCAACTTCGGACCAACTTTAGATAGGAGGATTCTGGACCAAGTCCAAATACTGAGGCCTTAAATCATGGTCCATGTTGTGATATCACTTGCTTTGATACCAATTATTGTGGATCTGGTACCATCCATCGTAGCAGAAAGAAAGAAGAAATAAAACAGAACACACAATCAAGTATGTAGAATAGTCCAAGTGCTGCTTCTACTGGGTATGCAAGCTTTACTATGAGAAAAAATAATACAAGAGGAGAATACTTACTCTCAACTCTCATATACACACATCTCTCAATTAAAAGCTACCCTCATAAAAGCTCTCACAAAATCTCCTAAGAAGATCCACTCACAAGCCTGCCTGTACTAGAATCCTCGATGCCCCTAGATACTTCCTGTGATGTAAACCACTACATCATGCCTCTGTAGTGCTCTACTTGATGCTATGCTCTACCACGATGCTCTGCTTATGTCTGCTCCATCGATTGCTCACTCTCGATGCTTGCTAAACTCACTCTCAGTGGCTGCTAGAGATACCTCAGCTTCTTTTTTGGTTTTGCTACCCATAGGACTGTTTATAGCCCTAAAACCAACCTGATCGAAGACAAACCCTTGATAGCACCCAAACTCACTTCTGAATCGTCAGATCATGATCGATCGCTCTATTCACCGTCTGATCGTGCATCCGCATCGCCCGATCCAAGCAAAACCCTGTGAGCTGCAAGAAACCACTAAAAATCGCCATCGGTCCACCATGGACCATGCAAAACCCTATGAGAAATGGGCACCGATCCATGCCTCGCACGTGGACCTTGTGAAGGGCACTGGGCTACACCCGCATATGCCCGCACTAGGCCCGCATGCATGCTGGGCCACGCTTTCCTGTGCACGCTCACACGTTGGGTTGCAGGCCTGGCTGGGCTGCGCACTTGGCTGGGCCACCCTCGTGGGCCTGGGCCCGTTTTCTACCTTCTGGCCTATGCACTGTGGCCCCGCTGGTCCATACACTATATGCCCCGCTGCTCCACGTCTCTGGGCTCTTCTCGTTGTGTTCTTCGAGTTGGGCTTCTCCACATATAGATTTTTGCTCCTATGGATCGAATTTGAGATATTTTTCCCAACTATCCAGACCAAGGATTCTTGCCTTATGAATGTTAACCAAAGCAATGACTATGCCAACTGGACAAGTGACCAATGTTGGAGATTGAGGGTCACTCAACACAAGCATTGAAAGATGACGAAGAAATTCATTTCATTAGAAAAATCCATTACAAGAAGTTTGCTATCAATGAAAAGAAAAAAGGTAAAAGGACAAATATGACTAGTCAAGGTCCTCAAGCACTGGCTCGGTGGTAGATTGACGATCTCCTCAGCAGGGCCCCCTGCAGCATCCTTAATAGTAAGTCCGGGAGCTAGGTCCTCAGCTGGGGTGGCTTGTCTTTGGCTAGGGCAGGCTCATCCTTGTCTGACAAGCAAGCTTTGCCCTTATTGTCGCTATCTTTAGGACAAAGACAGCTCAAGTTTAACTTGAGAAGCATCCAACCCAAGTGCCACTTGCAAGCTTTGAAGCAATACATGTTGGCTACCGAAGAGCTCTCGATGACCTCATTCTTAAACTCCATCGAAGCCTTAAACTCTTCAATGCCCTTAAGCTTGGCTTCAACAATGGCCTTCGTTTCTTCTCCTCAACTTTGGCCTTGATGAGCTCTACCCTATCTTTGACAGCTTTGACTGCTGCCTCCCCAAGCTCCAGGATCTCCTCGAACTCGGCTACCTTTAGGCAAAGCACCCTAGCAGCTCCATGTTCGATGGCCACTAGGCCCTCTAGGGCCCCAACTCTCTCTCGAGTTGCCAGGATCTCAAACCTGGCCTGAGAGGCCTCTTCCTTAGTGATCTTCTTTACTCTTTGGTGGCTTTCCTTGCCTATGTGATAGCCTACCTCACTTCATCTGCAGCCTTCGCACAAGCCTCAGATGCTCTAAGCTTTTCCTCTAGAGAGAGTTTTGCTTGGTTGAAACTAACCAAACCCTCACTAAGGATGGTGATGTCATGCACCAACTACATAGAAAAAGCAAAGTCAGTGATCATGGCTAAAAGTTGAAAGCAAGTACGAATGATGAAAAATTTACCTCGAGGAGGTCAACATAGAAAGCACCAACGATCTCCTCTAAGGGGCAAGCCTTTCTTTTCGACCACTCGATCGATAGCAAGGTCATCTTCACCAACTCTTAAGCGAGCTGGTGGTTCCAAAGCATAGAGTCATCTCTCTGCACTCTTCTCGCTACCATAGTGAACCCTTATTCACTCCCAAATGAGGAGGGGCCTTCTCAAATCTCGCTGACCTACTTGGCACGATGAAAAATAGTTGCAACAAGGCAGGATGAGGTGGGGACGATGCCCGCCTACCTATTGAAGGAGGGGCTGAGGTCTGACCAGTTGGTGGGGATGGAGTTCGAGCTGACTCTGCAGTCATCGGTATGGTAGATCACAACGGCTCAGCCACCACTACTTCATCCTTGATCTCCATAGGGTCAATGCTTGACATTATGGCACCAGGACTAGAGCAGGGGTAGGAATCCTCAACTGGGTACTCCTCAACTTCTTCGATGAAAACTCTCCACTTGAAGAACCCATCTTTCTCTTTAGAGCTGACTTGATGGATGAAAGGGTCGATCTCATCACTACAAAATCAAGGAGAAAGTGGTTAGTTCAAGTCCTAGCAAATAACCCATAAAATTTTTCAAATCAGAAAGATGCTGGTCATACATCAAGGCAATGTCGAGCTAATGCTGACATCATAGAAATTCTGCTTGATCAACAGCTCCTTTAGCTCAGGTATCTTAACATTGAGTAGACTCTGATAATCTTTCTTATCCTTGGGAAGGACAAACTTGTCTTTATTAGGAGACAAGTGGGGATCACCTCAAATCAGGCTGAACCCCCAAGATCGAACCGAAGACACAAAGAAGAAATGACTTTTCCAATCGTGGACTAAAGAAGGGAGCCCAATAATAAACTTGCACCCTAATTGAGGGGAGAAGTTCCCCCACCCTCTCTCATGGGGGTGCTTTCTCAAAGTGAACAATACTTTAAAGAGGGAACACCTCGAGGTGTTGCCGAGCCAGTTACAAAGAATGATAAAAATAATGACCACCGAGTGGAGTTCGGGGTGATATGGATCAAAAGGATCTTATAGAAGTCAAGAATGTTGTTAATGAAGAGATGGAGAGGAAGCCTAAGATCGGCTTGGAGTGACTCCTCATAGATACGATTGACCCTCTGGGCATCAATCATACGGCCATCCCCGTTCATAACTTCGAGTTAGAAGATCGAGGAGATGGAGAACTGAGAATGAAACCTTCTTATATCATCCTCAGTAAAGCATGACTCTTTAGTGCTCAGGCCCTAAAAATCCCTAAACTCGTGCATAGGGTTACCCATGCATTAGATTTTGGAGCCCAGAGTCTGATTGAAGAACCGACCTCGTGGCAGTCTAAGAGTTGCTCTTGAGCCCGATCTAAGGAAGCAGCGATCGAGAATCCCTGGCTACCATGAAGGCTTTCACCCCTAACCTCACCACCATCGGAAGACATGGAGAGGAAGATGCTACTGAAAAAAATTGAAGAGATGAGAAGAGGAAAGGGGAAATCAAACTAAGAAAAGAAAATGACACAAGTGGAAGCTGATAGAGAAGCAAGAAAAGCAAAATGAAAGGGAAGGACCAATCGGAGATTGCAGTTTGAAGGTCACCAATGCTGAGGGAGATGGAAATAATGAAAAAACCTCCTTCAGTCGATGGTGATGGTAGGGCAGTTGGTATAGGAAGCAAGGATATGATGGTATGAGAAAATAAAGAAAAATGACAGAAGAAGGATCTATTTATACTACTAACCGAAGGTCGAGATTCAAGCCTCGCACCATCAAATTTTGACACATGGCATGCATCAGAGCTATAGAATCACGTAACTCTTTGTCACACCGCTCTCAAATTGAGTCGCATAGGTGATCTGCAAGATATGGTGAGGGACCTACCAATATATGACACATGGCAGACCCCAACGAGCCTAAAGATGATTTTAGGATCTCCCTTTTCAAATTATTATGGCGCAATTACTTGAGCCGTCCATCTCTCATAAGTATGGTGAGATTCTCAAAGTGACATATTAATGATGCTTTAGGATTTTCTCTGCTGAATGCTGCAAATTGAATGTCTAGAAGAGAAGGTCGGATCAGCGATTGAAGACCAATCTAGTGATTAGTTACTCCTTTCGTTTAAAGCGATAAAGTCACTTCAGACTCGAGAGTGGGGGGCACATATTGTGGATGTTATCCACAATTTGACCAGACATCTTCTCCTCAAATTACAATGAAGCACTCACTAATGGGCAACCTAGGATACAGAAGGAAGGCTCAAGGAACCAAGGTGAAGCAACTTTATGTCATTGGCTTCTGTCCAACCTCCTAATCAGATATTTACCAATCCGAAGGTTGAGATCCTATCGATGACAAGGGATAAAACTGGTAACCCGCATGAGCACTAGCTCAAGATAGAACCTCGACTCAGCACTGACCTCAGAACATCAGTCTATTTATCCATATAGACGATCCTTGAAATCTCCCAATAACTTTCAGAATATGGGCATGATCTGCGACTGACATCTATGACTAACAACTCTGATTCGTAGGTTAATAAATGGATCCTATATCTAAATAGCCTGTTAGATTAAGGCCTATTAGTCAGAGAATTAGCATCTAACCGCCTATCAAGTTTCAACATAACAACTTACTGCTTTACCTCTATATAAAGAAGTAACAAAAGGACCTTCAGATAAGCTCAACTTTAGAGAATGCCCATGTGCTCTTGCTCTCTCTTTCTCTCACACTCTTTTTTCTCTATTATTCTCAAGCTCTGGCTGACTTAAGTATCGGAGGATTTTTCATCAGAGAACCTCCGATGAGAGTGGACTTCTCTTATAGGTTTCCTTTTATACCCCAGCCCCTAGGTTGGTGCTAAGTTTTTGGGTCGGAAGGAGTCCCACCTCAATCACATTTGCTTTGAACCGAAGTCTTGCAGTAAGAAGCAACATGGGATATTCTTATGAAATAAATTTTTAATGTAAAATAACTTATTTTCATGACTTATAATATATATAACATTGGAAAATCTCTTACATAGTGCTCACATTTTATAACTTGCACAAGGCTACAAAGTGATCTTCCACAACCATCCATTTTTTAACCCCTCCCTTCTCTTTATTGCCCCTTATGCCTTTAAAAAGAAAAAAAATCCAATGTCTTATTCTCTTAGGATTTAAAATATATCTATCAAGTTATATAAATAATAAAAGAAACTATGGTTGCTAATGACTAAGTGATCGCACTTGCACTTGCAAAGAAAAGCGATATTCAGATGCACCAACAATCACTACAATAAAAAAAATTTTGATAATAAATTGTTTGTGGTATTCTTTTTATATATCATTAAAATCTCTTTTGTTATTGTATTTTGGTAAAAATACTGCTATCTTTTAATAAGTATTTTTTATTAGTGGTACTTTATTATAAATGCTACTATAAATTTGTATTGTACGGCATATTACTTCAAGTGTGAAAACTAGAACTACTATTATGGTATTTAACTAATATCTCAATAAATAATTTTATAACTTATAAAATTTTAAAATTATCACCAAATCTTAAATTATTAATTTTATATAAAACTTGAATTAGTCATATTGATCTTATAAAATATGTTATTATTTATATATAGATATTCTTAGTATTAGATATTTAATGCCATAAATATATGTTAATAAGTCAACTAAATTATATTTATATATTAATAATATAAGTTATAAGTTGGTGGTTAAGAGTTTGTAATTCAAACAAGAGATCATCGAATCGAATTCTCCCTTTATTTTAATTCTAGGATAATATATCTTATCGGTATATAAAAAATACCAACATTAAAATCTTAAAGGTACTTATATATTATAGAATTGAAATTTTAAAAGCACATACTTTTCTAAAAATATTGAAAATACCACAAAAATACTGATAAAGGTATCTGCGATATTCTTTTTGATCTATAGCAACACTTAAAAATATCGCCAATGGTCATTTTTGTTTTAGAGAATTTTATTATGTTTTTTGAAATAGTTCAAAAGAGATAAAATTAATGACATATTAATATTGTAAAGGTAGATAAACATTTGCATATTATCTTACAAATATCTATATTAATAAATAAAAAGCTCGTGCAATGCACAGTCACCTAATAAAAAAATACTTATATAGTATTACTTGAAAGGTAAATGAAGTAAATATCATTGATAGTTTGAAAATATAATTTATTGAAATTTAAGATCAGTGCAACACAAATTAAGTAAAATAATGATATCAATGAAAATTATCACCTAATTATAATCAAATCCCATTATAGTAACATAAGAATAATTTATTAATGAATATTAAGTAATTAGAATAACATAGTATATTAATAATATTATTAATGAAAATTAAGGCCTATAGATACACATTATACACTTTTATTAGAATAATATAGTATATTAAAAATTTCTAAAATAATTTTATCATGTAAAAAAAGACCAATAGAGTTTAGTGGTCTACTATGGCAGTTTAGTCCTTAATTACATGTGTAGAATTATCTAAAGAAAATAAAAAGAGTGGAAGCCAGTGTAGAGATATTGAAACTTTGTATGCAATCAAGTTATGATTTGTTAATGTTGGTATAGAATATCAAAATATGTCCACATGGGATTCAAATTCAATCTTATCCTAAGTGGAGGTTAAATGGTAGTTGAGGCTTCTAGATAACTCTCAACTTAGTCTCATCCAATATGGAGGTTGAGAATCCCAAATTACTCTCAACTACAGGATGGTGAGAGAGTTAAGTTTGTGGAACGTGCCTCTATAAATGTACAATATATGTCGGTTATATATCATAATAGAAAATATATCTAAAGTTCTCCTTCACTTTGTTCAAGACAACCACCCTTCGGGTATTGGGCATTTAAGGTTGATAAGTGCGTAAATTTACCCATAGAAACATTAATTTATGGATCAAATTTTTTTTATTCTTTTAAAAATTGATGCTTCTTCGTACATTTTATAGGAAAGAGATGCACGAACATGAAGAGCCCAATCTGTAAGCTTAAAAAGATCAAACGGAATAAAAAATAAATTAAAATGGATTTAAATTCAAAGTCGGAAGACGATCCGATTTAATTTGTAAGTTAGTGGTCCACCATGTACTGCTTGGTCCACAAGAAAAAGTATTAGATGAATTAAAGTTAAATATTGATTTGGTTGGTTCTGGCTGACGTGGAAACCAAGGGTATTTAATGGAAGCTAAGCTTTGTGTTAAAACAGTACTTGGACGTTAAATGGGAGCTGACATAGTTCTTTTTAGCATACGCGATCTAGGCTTGAGGGTGCACGAATGTGGAACATGAAGAAAATAAAGGAGGGTCGGGTGCTGCTGTACAAGAAGCCATGGTTTTGTTTGGACGCATGAACGAAAATGAAACAGCGAAGGTCCTTTCACGCGGCGTACATGGGTCTAATCTTGCTTGAGTTGCTAACAGCAACGGAGAGAAAATATTTTTTAAAATTTTAAAATAAAGTAACCACCCCTATCTTTCCTATTTAACCAACTATCTATCCATCCATCCATCCATCCTTTACAAGTAAAATCCTAACCATTCATCTATCCTCTCTTTTAATCCCACATCTAAAAATCATAAAATCCTCCTCCCTCTTAACACCTATAAATAAAGCCTAATACCTCTACTCTTAGAGATGTCTCTCTCCACTCCATAATTTCTATAGGAGGTCTGTGTGACAAACAGGCATACCCATCTTTAAATTTTTTTAGCCATCTTGTTTCCACCTTTCTTCCACCCTTCCAACACACGAGAAGGAGAATCAGCCAGGAAGAGGTTAGTCTTATGCCAAAAGAGGGAGAAAAGCTAGATTCTATAAGAAATTTTATTTATTTTTGTTCAACTCTAAGCCTTGTTAATGGCTTAAGAGTTAAAATTTTGTAATCAGAATTTTATTCAGCAATAAATTAGTTGTTCTCTTTCTATTTAATTTTATAATTTAATTTTATAATAGAATAGTTAAATTTTATATTTTTTAATTCTGTAATTTTAATTTCATAAATTAAATTCCAGCAAGTAGAATTAGATTTTATTTAATTTTTTTTCGGACTTCAAATCAACTATGTCTGGCTAAGCAATCCCTTTGAAGTTTGCGATGAAGCTAGATCATGAATAGAAGCCTTCTCTATTGAATCTCTCTTTTCGAGCTTTTAATTTTTAGAGTCCTTCTCCCTTCATCTCTCAAGTCAAGAGACCTAATGAGCTATCGTTGGGTCAGAATCCCTTCATAGTCTATACTTGATTCAGTGTAAGATTGGATGATTAGTAGAAGGCTCACAATTTTTTAAACCATTTTTTCTCGTTTCTTATGAAAATCTTGATGGGTTATAGTTGGGTCAGAATCCCTTCATAGCCTATACTTAGACAATACAAGATAAGTGAAGAAAGGAAGAGTCTCTTAATTAGGGTGAAAGCAAAATGCTTGATGGATCATAGTTGAGTTAAATCTCTTCATGATCTATGCTTGTTCATGTTTACATCGTAATCAAGGGATATTATAAGAGAAACCATATGAAGGCTTTCTAATTCATTGGTCTAGTAGATTCAAGAGCCCTAGATCTTTTAGATAATTTATCTTTATATTTGATTAGTTTACTACTTTGATAGTTTGTAATTCAATAAATAATCTCTCTTCTTTTCTTTAAAGCTCGTCTGAGCAAGTATTTAAATACAATTTAAAACCCAATTCCTCATGGAATCAATCCGTACTCATTGGACATGCTATATTGCACACCATGCACTTGCGGTAAATTTAAGACACATCAAGTTTTGGCACCGTTGTCGGAGAATTGGCGTGTTTAAATTCTTTTAGTTTTAGTTTTAGTAATTTTTTTTATTTTTTTAGTAATTTTAGTCAAATCAAAATCTGTCCTGATATAAGGTTGCCCTGATATAACAGGAAGTTATGTTGTATGGTTGTCCTAGGATAGATTTTGATTTGCATAAAAAAAATTATTACTTTTAATTCTTAGATTTCTCTTTTAATTGCTGCTTTATTTGCTTAGTTAATTTTTACTTTTAATATAGATTAGAATTCTCACATTATATTTAGATTGCATAAATTTTGCTTTTCTTATTAGCTTATTTAATTTTTTTAGTTGAATCTTT
>KE504937.1:327600-339889 GCA_000441515.1 Elaeis oleifera
GCTTTATTTGCTTAGTTAATTTTTACTTTAATATAGATTAGAATTCTCACATTATATTTAGATTGCATAAATTTTGCTTTTCTTATTAGCTTATTTAATTTTTTTTAGTTGAATCTTTTCATTTCTTTATAACTCACTGATGTATTCAAAACTTAACATTTACTTTAGTTTCTGTAATTAGATTAACATAAAAAGAAAGAAAACACTAATCACATAAGATTTAACTCATATAAAGAACACCTAAACTTTAAAAACCTTCTACTTTATTTGGTCACTTTTCTTTCTTTGAATTATATTTTCATAATATATCTTAAGGGTATCATCCATTAATCAGATAAGGTGGAGATTTAATCACCCTTCTTTAAATCATAAATTATTTTTTGTATCTACATAACCTAACCCTTAAATAAAATTAATTAGACGCCAGCCTTAGGGACATCCGAGCTCATTAGGATAAGAAAACCCAAGAGTTGGATCGGGTTCAAGTGGGTTAGCCTGTCGGTGTCTAAGAAAGTGGTTCAGAAACTACGTTCTGAAGAAAGGTGATTCTCTAATTTGATCCGTTGTGAAAGCACGGAGAGCCTCCCATCGATCTTATACTTACCTGATCAATTTGGTTAGTCAATTTCGAATTTGGAGGGCTCGAACGCAACCTTAGTAGTTAGGAGCTGTCTAGAATTAGGATAACCTTATATAGAGTTTTAATTGTTTGATAACTTGCTTGCTTTTAAAAGTTAAATCTAACTAAAACTCTCTCATCTATCGGTCTAGGATCCTTAGGACTCTCATTTTTAGAACTCTTCTTCTTCTCCTCTTTTTCTCTCATATAGTAAAATTAAAAAATTAAAAAAAATTTAAAAAATTCTACTAGGATAAAATGACAATTGCCAGCTACAATCTAAAGCCTACAAGCCTATAAAGTTACTGAGGAAGAAATAGATTCCAATAGACAACTTAGAACCCTGCTGGATCTGTGTTATCCGATTAGCTCTGTCCAACTGTCTAGAATTAGATCTTCGGTTAATAATTTTACAATTGACCCTCAAATGATTAACATACATCATATTTTCATTGAAATTAAAGATGTATATATTTATTCAAGGGAGTTTGAAGACACTAGAATTACAACTTTGACCAATAAAATTGAAGCCTTAGAATTCGAAAGACATATCCAATTTAACCAAATGCTAGCACCGATGTGCATTAGATGCGATGCACCAGATCATGTTGTGGAGGAGTGTCCTTATTTGATAAACCCAACCCAAACTGAGTTCATACAGGAGAGCGCATTCAATGAAAGCTACATAAATGAACCTTATGCACTAATTTATAACCCAGGGTCGAAAAATCATTCCAATTTTACATGGTCATAAGATGTAACATTAGGAGCCCATAATTTTTATCAACCCTATCTAAGGCCCAACCAAACACTAAATGATCAACCAGATTTAGATCCTAAGGAAGGAGTCAACACATTAGAAAAGAGTCTAGATGTCTTAACGCAATCAACCTCAGACATTAAAAATATTCTCAATAATTTTATGCAAACCACTGATCAGTTATTTAAATAATTGGGTCAATCAACTATAGCGGTTCGTAAACTAGAAGAGGATAGATTATCAAGCCAACTAGAGGATAACCCTAGAGCTCAGAATGATCTAGAACTTAAAGACCAGTTCAATCAGTTGAGAACATTCAGGTCTGAGAAACTGGAGGAGATACTCGAAGTTGATAATAATAATGAGGTATCCACATCTAGTGACCATTACACTCAGCTAAACCCAAATTAATTATTGAACCCCTCATGACACTGGTTGAACCTCTGCTTAAAAAGGAAGAGACAACAATAGGAGATCCAGAAACACTCCCTCAGCACATCGAGTATATAGATCTAGGTCTCTTAAAACCCCGACTAGTACTTATTTTACCTAGATCTAATTATAGAGAAAGAATTGTTAGTTATTAGGAGAATATGTCACATAATGGTCTCAAGTAGAAAATACCTTGAGGAGGAGCCTGAATCACGTAGAGAATTACAGACCTATGTTAAGATTCAGACAGGAATAGGATAGGCACTCTTTTAGCATCTGGCTGAAGATGTTAAACTTAATGCTTCTGGGAGGCAACTCAATTTTTTTAAACTAATATCTTTTTATTGAATAAACAGAGATACCAATCTTCAGATTTCAGACTTTCAAGCCAACATCACACCAGATTACCTTCAAAATAAGAGCACATATTCATCAGATGACATCTTTCTTTTCTTTATTGCATTGTATTTTCTTCCTCCTTCATTAGAAATAATGATATTTAAGTTGGAGGGTAAGAAAAATCTTCTACAAATATTTTTGAAAAATTTTAAAAAATATATTTCTTGAAAATATTTGAAATTAAAAAAATTAAAAAAAATGAATAAAATATATTTCAAAAAAGAGAATCTTGAGCAAAATAAACTAGAAAAAGAATAATAAGAGTTAGAGAGTATTTGCTAATGACTGTAGTGAGTTAAGGAGTAGATTAGTTAGACAGATTTTTAGTAGCTTACTTAGATCACCTAAAGGCTATTAGCACTTTTAATTGCACATGCATACTCACCTAAGTCAAGTATGGAAGTTTGCATCAAACGGTGAAGAAAAGGTCAGGATGCTCAGCACTAAAAAAAAAAAAAGAGAAAAGAAGGCAGTGTGAAAGCTACCTTAGTTCATAAACTTTATTGGGGTATATAGAAAATTAACCAAATAAGATGATAAAAGAAGATACATTTGTCCTTTACAAGCCAGCACTCAAATGCTGAGTTGGTTATCACAAACACAAGTGCTGTAGATCTTTCGATATATTCTAAGGAAGTATCTAATTATGCTAACTATGAAATTTACTTCTAAAACTCAATATTTAGTTAGTAATACTTGTTAAACTCTTTGATTTTTGATTCTAGATCTATTTTATAAAAAAAATCTTAATAAAATATTATCAATATATATATATATATTGTATTGCTAAGAGACTAGCAATAAATAAGTTGGGGGTGTGATAAGTGCATAAATTTACCCATAGAATATTAATTTATGGATCAAATTTTTTTTATTCTTTTAAAAATTGATGCTTCTTCATATATTTTGCAGGAAAGAGGTGCACGAACATGAAGAGCCCAATCTGTGAGCTTAAAAGGATCAAACAGAACAAAATATGAAGCTAAAATAGATTTAAATTCAAAGTCAGAAGACGATTCGATTCAATTTGCAAGTTAGTGGTCCACCATGTACCGCTTGATCCATAGGGAAGAAGATGGCATCAGATGAATTAAAGTTAAATATTGATTTGGTTGGTTGCTGACTGACATGGGAACCAAGGGCATTTAACGGAAGCTAAGCTTTGTGTTGAAACAGTACTTGGACGTTAAATGGGAGCTGACACAGTTCTTTTTAGCATACGTGACTTGGTCTCGAGGGTGCACGAACGTGGAACATGAAGGAAACAAAGGAGGGTCGGTGCTGCTGTACAAGAAGCCACGGTTTTGTTTAGGCGTGCGAATGAAATGGAACAGCGAAGGTCCTTTCACGCGGCGTACATGGGTCTGATCTTGCTTGGGTCGCTAACAGCAATGGAGAAAAAATATTTTTAAATTTAAATAAAGCAACCACCTCTATCTTTCCTATTTAACCAACTATCTATCCATCCATCCATCCATTATAAGTAAATCCTAACCATTCATCTATCCTCTCTTTTTAATCCCACATCTAAAAACCATAAAATCCTCCTCTCTCCTAACACCTATAAATAAACTTAATACCTCTACTCTTGGAGATGTCTCTCTCCACTCCATAATTTCTATAGGGGGTTTGTGTGACAGACAGGTATATCCACCTTTTAAATTTTTTTAGCCATCTTGTTTTTACTTTCTTCCACCCTTCCAACACACGAGAAGGAGAGTCAACCAGGGAGAGGTTGGCCCTAAGCCAAAAGAGAGAGAGAAACTAGATTCTGTAAGAAATTTTATTTTATTTTCTGTTTTAACTCTAAGCCTCGTTAATAGCTTAGGAGTTAAAATTTTGTAATCAAAATTTTTATTTAGCAATAAATAAGTTGTTCTCTTTCTTTTAATTTCTGTAATTTTAATTTCTACAATAGAATAGTTTAAATTTTATATTTTTAATTCTATAATTTTAATTTTATAAATTAAATTCAATAAATAGAATTAGATTTTATTTAATTTTTTTCAGACTTCAAATCAACTATGTCTAGCTAAGCAATCCCACTGGAGTTTGCGATGAAGTTAGATCATGAATAGAAGCCTTCTCCATTGAATCTCTCTTTTCGAATTTTAATTTTTAGAGTCCTTTTTCCTTCATCTCTCAAGCCAAGAGACTTGATGGGGTATCGTTGGGTCAGAATTTCTTCACAGTCCATACTTGATTCGGTGCAAGTTTGGATGATTGGTAGAAGGCTCACAATTTTCTAAACCGTTTCTTCTCTTTCTTATGAAATTTTGATGGGTTATAGTTGGGTCAGAATCTCTTCATAGCCTATACTTGGACAACACAAGATAAGTGAAAAAGAAGAAGAATCTCTTAATTAGGATGAAAGCAAAATGCTTGATGGATCATAGTTGAGTTAAATCTCTTCATGATCCATGCTTGTTCATATTTTACACCGTAATCAAAGGACATTATAAGAGAAACCATATGAAGGCTTTCTAATTCGTTGGTCTAGTGGATTCAAAAGCTATAGATCTTTTAGATAATTTATCTTTATATTTGATTAGTTTACTACTTTGATAGTTTGTAATTCAACAAACAATCTCTCCTGTTTTTCTTTAAAGCTCGTCTGAGCAAGTATTTGAATATAATTTAAAATCCAATTCTTCGTGGGATCGATCTGTACTCGTCGGATGTGCTACATTGCACACCATGTGCTTGCGGTAAATTTAAGACACATCAAAAATGTAGTTGCCATTAGAGAACTCTGGTAGCCCTTTTCTTATTATTAAAGATCAACAGTAGCCGTGAATTGTGTAGCGAAGCTAAGTGGGTCATCAAACAAGATCAAATCAAACAGCTTCCACATGTTTTGAGTTTCTTACACTCAAGATATACATTATTTCATAAATTTCTTTTAGTAGTATCGGAGCCTATACGATTTTGTTTGTACCCTTGTCATGGCTTTCTGATCTAGGATCACAATAAGCATGCTAGAACCGTCCAAACCGAACCATATTGCATGATATATTCAGTCCTTAGTAGAATATATTTTGGTTGTTATTTTATTGATCCAATTAGATAGATTTGTTCCTCATATGGTGATCTACATGCCTACAAAATCTCATGCTCATCCGTTAAGCCATTTGAGAGAAATTGCAAACACAAATTTCTGTTCTATGTATGGATCTATGATGAATTGGAGATTTTAGATCCAATTTTGATGCATATAATGTCTATTTATTGCTGTATAACTAGTATCATTTGAAACTTTGCTCTTTAAGCTTTCCAACACTATATTATACGTATGATTTGGCTAAGTATTTGAGAGTTATAGGCTTCCAAAGTTGGTTGCGCAGAATAAGTTCTGTAGAACTGAGAAGATGAATATTGCATGAACCTGGGACTTTAGGCTCATCTTTGATGCATATAATGTTTATTTCATATTGTGATATTATTATTAATTGAAAGTATATTTTGTAAGCTTTCCAATGACATATTATATGCATGATTTGGATTAGTAGATTGAAATTTAATAGGCTCCCAAAGTTGGTTGCACAGAATGAGTTTTTGAAGAATCGAGAAGATGAACACTGCATGAATCCAAGATTTTAGGCTCACTTTTGATATATACAATATTTGTTTTATGCTGTGATATTGTTATCGATTGAAAGTATGTTTTACAAACTTTCCAACGATATATCATATGTATGATTTAGCTTAGTAGATTGAAAAATGTAGACTTTCGGAGTTGGATGTATAGAATACGTTTCTGTACAAATCAGGCTGCTAGAGGAAGAAGATGAATAGTATATGGCACTATTTATCCTATTCACTACACATGGTGGCTGCATCACCATCCACTATAACCTTTGGTGGGCTTTGGGGAAAATGTATTGGTGACCATACGCTTGGTGGGCCAATTGGGCCTATCTTTTTTGGGCTCAGTGCTCCATGAGCTATGGTCCATAATCTATATAATTAGTTTTGAGTTTTGGACTTAGTTAGAATAAGTTTCTGATCTTACTTTGATAATTTGTAATCAATTATGTATTGATTATAGAAATGATAGAAATTTATTTTGACATAATTCATATGATTAGAATTATTTTGTGGTATGTCATAATGTTCCTAAATATTTTTTGTGCTTGAGTTTGCGTGAAACTAAACTGACATATCGATAATTGATGCTACATTATAATTATTTGTTAATTATTTATTTATATAAATTTATAATTAATTTAGCACCATTAGAGTTCTTTGTAAACCACATGTGCTGTTTGGGATGTGTGGATTTGTCCCATAAGAACAATGGAATTAAAATGTGAGATTATGCATAATAGGTGATGACTTTGAAGCTTAGTGATCTGTTGACCCCAAAATACATTGATTTAATACTTTGATTTTATTGTTATTTGTTTTGAACATGTGCACTGAATGTCTTTCATCTCTTTAATTGTAGTGATATGGCCTCTAGTTCCATCACAGCTAATCTAGTTAAAATTGAGAAATTGGATGGTACTAAATATGCCACTTGGGAGATGCATATCCAACACCTCCTTCAGGTAAAGAAGGTATGGGATATATTGCATACTGCCATGATCCTACCATAGGGGGATGATGTTTTCCTTACATCTCAGAAGATCTATGATAAGTGGATCGAGAGGGATCGCCATGCTCACCTTGCGATGCTTGTTAGCATACAGAGTGATTTCATGGGCCAGTTTGAGGCCTATAACACAGTGAAGAAAATGTGAAAAAAGTTGAAGGTCATATTTGGATAGACATCTGCTATAAAGCTTCATACTTTGCAACTGAAATTTCAACAATATGTCAAGATCCAAAGCATAGCATGGCTGAGCATCTCAGAGAGATAGGTTCTCTCTTTCAAGACCTTTAGATTGTAGGAATCACCCTCACTGATGAGCAGCAAACGCTGGGGGTGATAAGATCCTTGCCAGACCTTGAGTGGGCGCAAATGAAGCTCCTCATGATACATAGTGGGAATGTCAAGACTTTTGAGGACATCTTACGTTACTTAGAGCTGGAGGCAGAGCGCATTGAGGCAAGCCACACAGTAGCTTATGTGGCTCAGGCTAAGAAATGTGAGAGCTTCAAGCCTAGAAAAGGAAGCAAGGGTCTAAGGCTAAGGGCCCTGCACCCAAGAAAGGACAGATCAAGAATGTCAAGAAGGGTTCACATGGAAAGAAGGATATATCCAAGCTCAAGTGCTACAACTATCAGAGGAAAGGACACTTCGCTCGGGATTGTCCTGAGCCGAAGAAGGTAACCGTCTCTTATAACTTTCTTGTGTTTTGGTGTGCTCATATGCATTAGTTGCATACTTGCATCTTGAGTGGATTGTTGATACAAGAGCAACGCGGCACATAAATGTCGATAGAGAGGGATTCATGGATTATCACCAGATGCCTATGGAGACACAAAGTGTCATGTTAGGAAATGGCACTATTGAGGAAGCCCTTGGAGTTGGATTGTACCAGCTCAGGATGAAGAATGGCAGAGGTCTAGTACTGCAGGACATTTTGTATGCTCCAGAAATCTGATGTAATCTAGTTTCAATAATAGTATTGTTAGGGTTAGGATATTCTTTCCATTTCAGCGATAGTGGTGTTGACATTTATGATCAGGATAGATTCTTAGGATTTGATTTCTTAGACAATGAATTCTTTAAACTTTATTTGGATGTCTATAATAACAATCCTTCCTTTGCTTTAATTTCTTCATCTTCTTCTGTTATTGGTGATTGTGATGTATGGCATAAGCGATTGGGCCATATAGACCAAGACAAAATGGCCAGACTAGCTAGAGAAGGTCAGTAGGGACCACTTAAAAAATAAACTTATTATGTGTGAGCCTTGCTTAGCCAGCAAAGCCAAGAGAGCCTTTTGGTAAGGCTACTTGAGCATCTCCTTCCTTGGAGTTAGTGCACTCTGACATATGCGGTCAGATGAATGTGAGGGCACGTCATGGTGCGACTTATTTCCTTACATTTATAGATAATTACTCATATTTTGGTTACGTGTATTTAATTTTCATAAGTCAAAAGCATTAGATTGCTTCAAATGCTTTATGGTAGATGTGGAGAATCAAATGGAAAAAAAATTAAAATTCTTCGGACCGATAGAGGTCGTGAGTATTTGTTTGATCAGTTCAAAGGTCTATGTGAGGAAAAGGGTATAGTTCGACACCTAATGATTCCAGATACTCCACAACAAATAGTATTGCAAAAAGGTAGAATCGGATTTTGTTGAAAATGGTTAGATCCATAATGACGCGGCAAATCTCCTGATTAGTTTCTGAGGAGATGCGCTGTTAACTACTGCCTATATCCTTAACTAAGTTCCAAGCAAATCCATATCCTCTATCCCATACGAGTTGTGGACAGGTAGAAGTCCAAGTCTAGACCACTTGCATTCTTGGGGATCAGCTGGATATGTTCATAGCTCCTCCCATAAGTATGGTAAGCTTGGACCAAGGGCTAGTAAGAAGGCGTTCATAAGGTATCCTGAGAGTTCCAAAGGATACATCATGTATAATAAACATCCTAATGGGGAATAATTAAGCTCGAGTCTCAGGATGTAGAGTTTCTTGAGGATGAGTTTCCAAAAATTGGTGAGGTTGATAAAGACTTCCAATTATATGAGTTGCAAGAGGAAGAACCCAAGATCAGTGGGAGCATACCACTTGGTGGGAGTTAGCCCCAAGACACTGGTTCAGAGGCTCAACCAGTTCGACGAAGCCAATGTGGGAATGTTCCTCAATATCATTTCGAAGAATTGAGGGAAGGATTCTCATGTGTGCTGTATCAGATGTAGATGAGCCAGCTTCTTATGAAGAAGCACTTGCCTCACCTGATCGAGATCAATGGATGGCTGCTATGAAGGAAGAGATGGATTCTATGGCTAAGAATAAGGTGTGAAAGCTTGTTGATCTTCTACCTAATCGAAAAGCAATTGGCAACAAGTAGGTCTTGAAAGTCAAGCACAAGGCAAATGGGTTGATCGGTAAGTTCAAAGCCTGATTGATCGCAAAGGGCTATACCCAAAAGGAGAGTATAGACTATGTGGAGACTTTCTTTTTCGTAGTGAGGTTTGACTCCATTCATATGATTCTAGCCATTGTAGCTTATTTGGATCCTGAGCTATATTAGATTGATGTCAAGACTGCATTCCTCAATGGAAGACTAGGAGAAAAAATCTACATGGATCAATCCGTTGGCTTTATTGCCAAGGGGCAAGAGTGCAAAGTGTGCCACCTTAAGCAATCCATTTATGATCTCAAGCAATCATCTAGACAATAGTACTTATGGTTTCATGAAGCTATTAGCTCCATAGGTATGCCCATGATGGAAGAGGATCATTATGTGTACATCAAGAAGATTAAGGATTCTTGATCCTATCCTTATATGTAGATGACATTTTGTTGGCTAGAAATAACTTAGAGATGATCAATGCCATTAAGAATGGCTATCATCCATCTTTGAGATGAAGCATTTAGGAAAAGCGAGTTATGTGCTTGGGGTTAAGATCTCGAGAGATTGCTCAACAAGGCTTTTAAGTATGTCTCAAGAGATTTATCTGAATAAAGTTCTTAAGCCCTTCCATATGCATAACTCAAAGCCTGTTGATACTCCAGTTGATAAGGGTTGCACCTTAAGTCTTAGTTAATGCCCAAATATAGAAGAAGAAAGGAAATTAGTGGAAAATAAATCATATGCCAGTGCCTTTGGGAGTTTGATGTACCTTATGAAGTGTACTCATCTTGACATCTGCTTTGCTATTGGGCTTGCAAGCAGATTTTAGAGAAACCCAGGTGAAGAACACTGAAAACTTGTGAAGAGGATCATGAGGTACCTTCATGGTACATCTGATTATGTCCTCGTGTTCCAAGGTGGGACATGAGATTGCATAGCTACACTAATGCTGATTTTAATGGAGATATAGATGATAATATCTCCACATCAGCCTATATTTTTATCCTTAGAGGAGGCACCATCTCATGGCGGAGTAAGAAATAGGATTGTATTACGCAATCCACTATGGAAGCAGAGTATATGGCTAGTTCAGAGGTCAGAAGACATGCAGCTTGGCTGAGTGCTTTTCTACAAGAGCTTGGGGTGATAATTCATGTTGATGAGCCTGTTGAGATACGTATCAATAATATAGCTACCATGCAATTTGCACAAGATCCCAAATTTCATGATAGAGGTAAGCACATAAAGAGAAAATATCACTACATTAGAGGACAAGTTAGGGATGGAGAAGTGATCCTGAGTTACATTCCTAGTGCTAAGATAGTGGCTGATCGATTGACTAAGTCACTTAGTAGGAATGTATTTGAGACCATGTTAAATGCATGGATTACGTAGGATTTGAGTTTGTTTTAGTTGGATCACTAGTTTGGACATTCAGGTTTGCTTTGTAATGATGGATATTTGTTATCTATTTATAGTTTTATGATATGGCATGTTGAATATATTGTTAAGATTAAAATTGCTATTGTAGCACATGTTTTAAATGTCACCAGACTTGGATCAGCCCACTCACACGGATGATCGTCCTGACACTTGAGTGGTATGTAGAATGAGTCAGCTTACCCAGGACTTGTGTAGTCGGTGTAAATGCCTTGATACATAAGGGGTATTCAAGGAAGCTATTGTCGCCTTAGTGAGTCTAAGACGAGACTTCTCAAGAAATCAACTATGGATCTATCTCAATCCATAGTAAGTAATCGATACATTAATATGACATAAAAAATATTAGAATTTATGTTATTTAATCTTTATTATTTAGTATTTGATACTTTTTATATTCTTTTTAAAATTATTGATCATGAAGAATTATTTACAAACTAACAAAGTTCCCCACAAATACATGCTATTGGCCCACCACATATATTTCCATGATTATTGAGTCCAAGAAGAAGTTCAAGTTAGCCTACATCTATCACAAATTTTCAGTCAACATGCACTCCAGGCCAAAAGAAAGTTAATCATACTAGCCATAGAGGTCGCACAGCCTAAGCCCAAAGCACAAAAGCCCAAGCCCATAAACCCAAAACAAGCCGTGGTCCATGCACAGCTCACCAGAAAAATCCGCATGGCTCACACCATAGTTTACAGGGGTCTACATGCAATGTATGTGCACGATATAAGGGGTTGGCGACCAGTCCATGTGCAGTGCAGGATAATAGGGCTGCGCGGTCTTTATCATGGTGCATTGGTGTTCAGTCAGGTTCGGGTGAGTTGGTCTTCGCGGGCGTGGGTTCAGGCAAGCGGGTGCACACAGGGCTGCAAGCGGGCATGCGCGCAGTTGGCAGACGAGCGAATGGATTCAGACGCGATATTAGAGCGGCCTTTGCAAATGCAAGTTCTCGCAAACTGGCCTAGGACGTGATGGAAACAGAGAGGCTTTAGATTTTAAAGAAACAACACCCTTAATTCCATTAATCCCACGTTGTCTAGCCAAATAACTATGCCTCCTAACACCTATTAAAAAGGCCTCCATACCTCTACCTTGAGAAACATCCTAGAATCTAACAATCTTTTGAAAGCCTTGCAAAAAGGGAGAGAAAGAAGGAAGCAGCTCTATGCACGGCTAGCAGTCTATGTCTTCGAAAAAAATAAATTTTAGTTTTTTATTTTAGATCTTATATCTTTCTTTCATGCAAGTAGATATTTGAATAATTATAATATTCTCTTTTCTTCATGAATAAAATACATTCTTCTTTCAAATATTATATTTTTAATTCTCTAATATAATATGAGTTTTTGAATAGTCTATGACTATATAGAGATAGATCGTGATCAAATGATATGATCCGTGCTCAGTGAGATAGGCTATGCTCAAGAATCGATCATAAATCTATGAGCTTAAGGAATGAATACTAGATTTATAATTAAAATAAAATTGAGATCCACAAGACATGCTTTTTTCTATTACTTTGAATTTTTTTCGCATACAGTTTGCACTTTTCTTAACTATTTCAATCCTAACCTAATTAGTTATAAGTAAATTTTTAAAACCTTAACTAACTCGAATACAACTTAGCCCAAGATCCCTGTGCATACGATC
>KE504937.1:342009-360964 GCA_000441515.1 Elaeis oleifera
ATATATATATATATATGTATATATGTATGTATGTATGTATGTAAAAGAATATAACAACTTTCTTCTCTATCTTTCTTAGATTTAGGATTCTTTAGGTTCTCATCTTTAGAATTCTCCTCTTCTTTCTTCTTTCACCTTCTCTTATCTTCTCCAATAAAAATATATAAAATTAAAACTTAATAGACTAGGATTGTCTTTTATAAAACTTTTGATTGCATGCTCAGTCGATGATCACAACAATCCGAATTACAACCATTAGATGAGGAATTAGAGATGACCATTAGGACTATTCGATCTAGGAACATGGCTGCACCTGATGAAGCCAATCCCCCTCATCCATTGAGGGAGTATTTTATCCCATCCTCGTATATATATTCTTCTTGAATTCAAGCACCTCCCATAGAGGCCACTCAGTATGAGATTAAGTCCAGCATTATTCAAATGCTACCATCATTTTATTGACTTAGTAACGAGGACTCATACAAATATTTGGACAAATTTCTTGAGATTTGATCCACAGTTAAGATCCAAAACTTCTCCGACGATACCCTTAGGTCGAAACTGTTCCCATTCTCACTAAAAGGCAAAGTCAAATATTGGCTAAACTCCTTAGATTTAGTAGCCATTTTAACCTGAGATCAACTTTAGAGAGAGTTTCTCAAGAAGTATTTTTCAATTGAGAAAACGAACCAAATTAGAAAAGCTATAATCAGTTCTTCCTAATTGGAGGGGGACATATTCCATGACACTTGGGAGAGACTCAAAGATCTCATCCGTAAGTGTCCACACCACGCTATACCCAAATGGTGACTGATCCAATGCTTTTATGATGGATTGTCAGAAAAGCACAGATAAATGATTAACTCTTCCTGTGGTGGGATATTCATGCTCAAAAGTGGGCATGAGGCCTGGCAGCTATTTGAGATCCTTAGCAAAAACTCATTACACCACGTGTCTACCGCCCGTAAAGACCCTCCCATGATTAGACCAAAAAGAGATAGAATTTATGAGGTAGGTCATTCCATAGACATCCATGTAGGTGGATGAATTATCTCAAAAACTCGACCGACTACTACAAATCGGACACACCTCTTCCCCATGTACTTATACACAAGATGTTTGTACTATATGCTCGAGTCTTACCCATTCTGTGGGTGATTGCCCAGCTGCCTATCAATTTTCTGAGTTTGTGTAGGAGCAAGCTCATCAAGCCCAAACGCAGAATACCCCCAGACCAGAGAACAACCCATACTCAAATACGTATAATCTAGGTTGGAGGAACTATCCAAATTTTCTTAGAAACCACAACCTGTGGTTAACCCAGCTACCCACAAATCCAACTATCGGGAGATGCATTATAGAAACATATTTTACCCTCAATACCAGAATGCCCCACAACCGTCTTATAACAATCATAGTCCTTTTTTTGAGGAGAAGGTGCTGCAAGCACTGAAAGGGCTTGAGATGAACACCTAGATCCTCCACTCCCATACTCAATCAATAGCCAAGCTAGAGACCCAAATAGATTAAGTAGCCACTATCTTCAGTAGGAGGAGGAAGAAAATTATCTAGCCAGCCCATAAGCAATCCAAAAGTGAATACATGGCTGAGAGCTCCAACACCCCCGAAATCTTTTCTGAGCACACTAAATCTATCATGACCCTAAGGAATGGTAAAGTCATAGAATAGCCGAGTGAAACCAAAAGACTAAAACCAATGAGATGTCGACTGAACCTGAACCATCCAAAGATAAGAAGGATCCCAAGGCAAGGGACGAACCAACATCGTTAGGACCACCTCAAGTACTTAAGCCCCATTTCCTAGTGTATTAGAATCCCCTATGCCATTCAATAAGAAGGGAGGGAAACTAGATGAAATGTACAACTTTTTAAGAAGAAAGTTTGCCTCACTGAATAGGCCAGTTCAGTCTTTCAACATGCTACCCCTCCTAAGCTTAAGGACCCAGGTGCCCCTATTATCTGCTGTGTCATAAGGAACCTACATATTGAGCAAGCTCTGCTGATTTAGGAGCTAGTGTGAACCTGATGCCTAGTTTAATACATGATCTCTTAGGATTTGGTGAGCTGAAACCCACCTCGATCATCCTATAATTAGCTGATAGATCCATCAAGGTATCATGTGGGATGCTCGAGGACATCTTGGTCAAGGTGGATGAGTTCAATTTTTAGTTGATTTCTTAATCCTCGATATGGAACTGAGTGGCAACCCTAGGCAAATTTCATCATCTTAGGCCGATCCTTCCTAGCTACGACAAATGCATGCATCAACTGTAGGACAGGAGTCATGGACGTATCATTTGAGATTAAAAAGTTGAGACTGAATGTGTTCGGTGCTTCCCAAGAACTATCGATGGATAGTTGCTTCGAAATAGATGCACTTGGCAATATAATAGAAGAAGCTACTCCTACAATCCTTTTCAAGGACCCCTTACACGTATGTCTGGCTCATTTCGGAGTGGATGATTTTGATTTAGATGGATATATCAAGGATGTGAATGCTTTATTAGAAACACTCAATTTTGAAACCATCCCACCTTGGGTTATGAAATATGAGCCATTACTTGTGCCATCTAGCACTCTAATAGCTCCCTTACTAGAATCAACACCTATCCTAGAACTGAAATCCCTTCTTGTCATACTCAAGTATGTATTCTTAGAACTCAATGACACATTTCCAATGATCATTACATCAGATCTGACTTTTGATCAGGAAGCTAAACTTGTAGGTGCTCTGAAAGAACAAAAGAAAGCTATTGGATGGACCATCACTGAATTAAAAGGCATCGATCCATCCATATGCATGTATTATGAGGTAGATGCTAAACCACATAGGGACATGCAAAAGAAACTGAAATCAAACATGCAAGAAGTTGTTAAAGATGAGGTAATGAAATGGTTAGATACAGGAGCGGATGAGCGACTCTTTACACTCACTTGCAACCATCCTCCTTGGTTTACTCAATTTGTCAAATACTTGAATATAGGGTAAAATCCTTCTCACTAGTCAAAGCAGGAGAAGGATCAACTTTTCTCATAGATTAAGTATTATTTTTGGAAGGAATCTTAGTTGTTTAAGTATCGAGTGTATAAGCCACCTTGAGATTCAGAAAATCTAGCTGAAGAGTTTAAACTTAGCGCTTGTTGGGAGGCAACCCAATTTTTGCTTTTAAATTTTTTTTTTAATTTTTAACTTATTTTCTTTTAAGTTTAGGACTAAGTTGGAGAGAAAATCAATTTTAAAAAGACTTCGAGTGAAATCATGAAGGCTAGGCTGAACCAAATACACATCTGAGTCAGGTGAAATCTTTCCTTTTCCTCTTCTTTTTACTGATTGTATTTTTTTACTCCATTAAAGATAATATCAATTAAATTGGAGGGAGAGAATACTAAATTAATAAATTTTAAATAAATTAGTATTTAGCATTTAGGCATTTGATTGCGCTCAAAGATCAAGTTGAACTAATATTTCTTTTTTGAAAGAAAATTGATGCACAACCCAAAGAGTTTGTGAGATACCAAGGGATCAAGTATTAAAAAACCCAATGAATAGTTAAGTTTAGAATAAAATAATTTTTCTTGAGTATTTCTGATTTATCATACCAACATCAAAGAAGAGTTTACTTCTTATGGACTGTTGTAGGATAACTATACGTTTCTTCATAAAATAAATCATTTATAGAATAAAAAAATTTTCAAGAACTTCATACTAAGTAATCGGGCCTCTTTACTTAAGCAAGCATTAAGTTTCACATCAAAAAATATGAAGGATAAAAAATTTATTGTAAACTAGTCTTAACTCATAGCCTGTTTGATTCGAGCTGGGAAGTTCGAGGGATATTTTATACCTAGTGTCCTAAGCTATTTAATTCGAGAGTCATTGACTAAAAACTCACTACATGGGTCAGACAGAAAGCTTAAGGAGTTAAGACACTCAACAGTAGTACAACATTAAATAAACATAAAAAAATTAATAAATAACGGATGGAAGTAACACTATACTTGTCCATATGAAAGTTAGACAATTTAGAGATAAAGGTAAGGGGCAATTTAGAAAAAATTTAAAAAGATTTAGTATTTTTGGCTTAACTTTCATATTGATTAGTACTAATACGTTAATGACATAACTCACTCATGTTCTACTGAACATCAATGGCCCTTTTAAAAATTGCCTGATGAAATTTGAAACTCTAAGCTAAGTAGTACTTAACCCTAAATCCTTTCTTTACTCAAGGATGAGCAAAGTTCAAGCTAGGAGGTGTGATCGATACATTAATATGACATAAAAATATTAAACTTGTATTATTTAATCTTTATTATTTAGTATTTGATAATTTTATGCTCTTTTCTAAAAATTATAGATCATAGAGAATTATCTACAAACCAGTAAAGTTTCTATGAATACATGCTATTGCCCATCACATACATTTCATGATCATCAAGTCCAAAAGAAGTCCAAGTTAGCCTGCATCTATCATAAATTTCAGTCAAAATGCACATTCAATCCAGAAGAAAGTAAATCATACTAGCCACAGAGGTTGCACGGCCTAAGCCCAAAGCACAAACACCCAAGCCCAAAAACTCAAAACAAGCCATGGTCCATGCGTAGCTCACAGCGCAGTTTATAGGGGTCTACACGCGGTGTATGCGCATGGTGTAAGAGGGCCACGTGCGGTGCATGATAACAGACTAACAGGGCTGCACAGTCTTGATCAAGGTGCATGGGGTTCAGGCAGGTTCAAGCGAGCAGGTCTTCGCAGGCGCGAGTTCAGGCAAGCAGGTGCACACAGGGCTGTAAGCAGGCATGCGCGTGGTTTGCAGGCAAGCGAATGGATTCGGCTGCAACACTGGATTGGGCTTTGTAGATGCGAGTTCTCGCAAACTAGCCTGGGACACGACAGAAACAGAGAGGCTTTAAAGTTTAAAGAAACAAACACCCTTGATTCCATTAATCCCACATTGTCTAGTCAAATAAATTTACACCTCCTAACACCTATAAAAAAGGCCTCCATATCTCCACCTTAGGAATCATCCTGAAATCCAATAATCCTTTGAAAGCCTTGCAAAATGGAAGAGAAAAAAGGGAGCAGCTCTATGCACGGCTAGCAGTCTTCATCTTTAGAGAAAGTAAATTTAATTTTAATTTTTAGATATTATATCTTCTTTGATACAAGTAGATATTTGAATAATTATAATATTCTCTTTTTCTTCATGAATAAAGTGCATTCTTTCTTTCAAATATTGTGTTCTTAATTTTTAATATGATACAAATCTTTGAATAGCCTATATCTACATAGAGATGAATCATGATCAAGCGATACGATCCGTGCTAAGTAAGATAGGCTATGCTCGAGATTCGATCATAGATCTATTGGCTTAAGGAATGAATATTAGATTTATAATTAAAATAAAATTAAAATTCTCAAGATACATTTTCTTCTATTACTTCGAATTTTCTTTCACTTGCAGTTTGCACTCTTCTCAACTATTTTCAACCCTAACCTAGTTAGTTATAAGTAAAATTCTTCAAAATCTTAACTAACTCGAATACAATTCAACCCAAGATCTATGTGGATACTATTCTGATTCACCCTAACTACATAATAGTGAATTAGATTTATTTTTGACCACCCACGATAGTGATCAATAAGCCTGTTAGAAGCTGGATGTGGGCACTCATGAGTTGAGTAGCTCAAGTTAGTACCTTGATAGTGACTAAATCAATATCCATATGGTGTTTATGAGTGTGACATCTCCTAATTAGTGGGAGCTCCACCATACCATGTACATCATACAGCATGCACTAATATTCGATCACCATAGGGAGTGACATGATAGTTTCCTCTCTATCACTGTGTGAGACCCTATTATCCTGGCCTTTGGATCTAGAGTCAATTTATGAAGTTGAGATTTGATTTCACCACTTTAGCGTGTTATCCAATTGGCCAGTGTGAGCAGCTATGTGGACCATATCTAGAAAAGTGGTTGGACCAAAAGATGAATTAATTTGGATTCTAGCTAGGAAAGATAATTTAGATCACATCATGTAAGTTTTGTAACTCATAGTTTGGATGATTATCCTGTGTGTGATGATCATGAGTACAACAGCTTGGAATGATGGTCAAATATTGTCCAAAGTTATTCTCGAGGGTTTGAAAGCATTTGATTGATCTGATATATATATCTGAGGCATAGACGATATTGTCCTCATTTTCTTGCAGTGAGTATTATGTCAGTCTTGATGGTTGCTTGATATAGTACGATTATTTTTTATCATCAAGGTTGCATGCCCTAATGCCCTATATGAGGAGATGAGTTTTATGGGAGATGCGATATCCCACATGTCCGAGTGAAAGATTGTTAACATTGGTATAGAATACCAAATACATCCACATGGGATTCAAATTCAAATTCAATCTTATCCTAAGTAGAGGTTAAGTGGTGGTTCAGGCTTCCAGATAACTCTCAACCTAATCTTATCCAATGTGGAGGTTGAGAATCCTGGATAACTCTCAACTATAGGGATCGTGAGAGAGTTAAGTTTATGGAACATGCCTCTACAAATATACGATATATGTCGGTCATATATCACAATAGAAAATATATCTAAAATTCTCTTTTGCTCTCTCTAAGATGACTACCCTTCGGATCTTGGGTATCTAAGGTATGGATGCCATTAGAGGACTCTGGTTGCCCTCTTTCTGTTATTGAAGATCAACAGTAGCCGTGAATCGTGCAGCCGAGCCAAGCGGATCGTCAAACAAGATCAAGTCAAACAGCTTCTGCACATTTTGAGTTTCTTACACTCGAGGTATACATAATTTCATAAATTTCTTTCATGATTAAATAAAATGTACAATTTATACTACCGAAATCTATGGAGCAAAATGTTCTTATCTTAACTCAGTTTGGTAAGTTAATCCATTCGACAAATGCTTTCTTTGATAGAAAGGTACTTTAGATGGTGGGCTTTGTTTCTAAGAAACAAAGTATGGAGAAAAGTAGAATTTTAGAAGGGATTGGAGAGAGTATTCCTTGCAATAATCTGAATCTAATATGAGGATTTTATTAAATTTTCTGAGCTAAGCATGAAAGTTAAAAGACTCATCATAGACTTACCATACCAAACCAACATCGAGAAGCTCCAACAATCCTACGTATGTAGATAATGGCTAGTGTGTTTATTGTGGCCCAAAGAAAGAGTGTGTCAATCCATTGTGAGCTATTGGAATAAATGTTGAGCCTCTTTTCTTTGTGAAGTTGCATATTTTTGATTGCTTGATGCTTTTTATGTTGAAGTACTACTCAGGTACCTAGTTAGCATCAAAAATCTTTATCAATAACCTACAAATTACTTAGAGAAAAGCTTTAGATTAGAATTCATGCATCACTAATTTCCAATTATGATAATTCACCATACAATCAACCTGGATACTTATAGATTTTTATTCCTTATGCATTAAAATAAGGTTAGGGTGAAAATGGGTCGAATTGGATCGGGTCGTGAGTGACCTAGATCCGATCCAATTCCTTGATCAGATCCTAATATTGGACCTAGGCCCAATCCAACAAAGATTGGGTCGAGTCGGGTTGAATCCATACCAAAGTTTTTGACCCAACGGGTCATTCGTGTAGGGTCAAGTCCACGTATAATCTGGTCCCAACCCAAAAAATTTAGGTCCAAATCAGATCTAGATTGGGTCCAGGTCTAATATAGCCAATAACATCTAAATTACCACATAGCTAATTATTATTAACATTGCTCATATAACTTTTAAATCACAAGTTAGAAGATCAAATGGGTTCAGGTCATAATAGTATGTTGGAATCGGGTCAGGTCAAGTTAGGTCATTGAGTAGAAGATCCAAAATTGATCTAGAAATCAAATAGATCGGATTGAGTCATAATTTAGTAAATCTAGACCCCACACAGAAAATGGAATCAGTCCTATTTTAGAACCCGACCGATCTTATGGATCTTTAAAGTATGCCGGATCGGATCTAAATGGGTCAGATCGAATTACAGGTCAATCCAACCCTTTGCAGCTTTAAATAAGATGCTACTCTTGCCCCTCTTCGAGGAATTGCTTGCTTTGCCACTACTTTGACACCTTCCATCTGGTTCTTTATTTGATTAACTACTAGGTGGTAGTTAAATTTCAAATGAGATGCTGACTCTCACAAATTAGCTATAAAGGGATAAAGGCACTAGCATCAATTAGGATTTATGATATATTAGAGACAGTCATATGTGGAATCTTATCGGACTTAAAGTAACCAAGTAATTTATTGAGCTGCATCAAGAATTATGGTTGGCTTAACTTCCCACTAATTTACTTTGGAGGGAAAATACTTTGGTGTCTACTTAGAGTTTGAATAGAAAGAGATATTTATTTGGAGGAATACTTTAGGCCCAAAATGGCCCAATCAAAGTAAACCTTTGTTTGGAAAGGCTATGATTGCATGATCTGATAGAATCATAGGACTGAATGTGGATCGCTCTACTATTATAGAGAAGACTTGATAGGATCCAAGAGAAAAATTTACTACATTGATATGTCAAATAATGTGCCAAACTTTTGAAGGTCATAACTTAGCCATACAATACCTGATTGAGATGATCCCTTTTTTTTTAAGAAAAAAATCTAGTAACTTTTCAAGCTTTATGTTGCAACGCCCCTTGAATTGGTCTGATATACCAAGTACTTAGGACCAAATTTGATTGTTTGGGCCTCAAAATGGATTCGATTAAACAAAAAATTTTCTTTTCAAAGAATACTTTGACCAGATGTTTCTACCAATCCAGGAAGAATTCAATAGAGCAATTGAAATAAAATTGATATAAAAATTGAGATCTGCTTCTTATAAAATTTTAGCTTTATTGTGCTTATTTTCACTAGTCATATCTATTTTAAGAAAGTTAAGTCATACCTGAGCTAGAAGAAGAATCTGACCTAAATTATGCAATAGTGGACCTTACTAGTAAAAATAGAGGTTAAGCAACTTAGTTAATTAGGTATCAATAAAAAAAAGAGGATCTAGATCCTACTTTTATTCATATTTCTTAATTTTTCTAAATTTTTTTAGAGGTTCAAGTAAATCAAGCTAAGGAAATTCTTCCTTCTCTTGGATTGGATAACTTCATATATCTCCCAATGCAAAAAGATTTATGCCATATGATAAAGGTAAAGTTGATGTTAAATTAAGATCTAGTTCTAAAGAGATTTTAATTTCCCATGATTTTTTCTACAAGTCATGGTCTCTTCTAACAAGTAGAGGAATCCAAATCAGATTATAGAATGCTGATTCCACTAGTATAAATATAGGAACTATTGTCAACTTTTTTATTGAATTAATGAAAGAAATGAACTTAAAACCCTAGTTTCAAAATTCTCCATATTTTTCTCTATTATTATTTTTGAGGGGCTTGAGTTGAGAGGATTAAAGGACTTGCTACATCCTATCTTTGATCAGATCAAGGTATGTCATCCAAACAAAAGCATCATGGATGGGAGATTGTTTGAGCTTTGAAGTCTGGCTTCTAGAGCTCTAGCACTAAGACTTGCTGTATTGTCACCTACAGTTCCTATATGGTGACTCGATAAAGTCTTCCTTGGAGTGAAGACAAAAGATATAACAATTTGCTACCAAAGATAAGAAAACCAATTCTCCAGTGAGCTTCCACCATTCATGTGGATATTTCTTTTGTTGGAGATCTTTAGTTCAACAACCGTCCCATGCTTTTGCCTATTAGAGAACCTTTTATTCAATCCTAGATTCTGACAATCTTTGGGAGGAAACTTAATGACTGCAATGAAATTGCTTGCACAATTGTTCAATCTCCTCTTTATTGACCTGCATTGCTGTTAGAATAGAATCCTTCTACAAGGAGTATTCTATCGAAGCGAGATCTGTTTTCAAAACAGTATTGATAAATTTTATCTAAACTATATGATATATATAAGAATTTTAAATTGACTTACCTAGGATCTGGTTGGATTAGCCTGTAGATTTTAAGAAGTAGAAATGGAGAAAAATCCAAAAGTGTGTGATCACTATTCTAAGATAAATTTCTGACCTTCGTGTTGATGTTATTAGGAATTCAGCCCAAGATATGATCAGAAAACTCTCTTGGAGTACGATCATGGAAAAGATTGATAGTCCTTCTCTAATACTCAGCAATAAATGAAGAAAGAAAAGTGACAAAAAGAATGAGAGAGAGCCATTCGACCGGCAGACCACAAAGAAAGACATCTAATAGTTTGCTATCATCATGCACACGCTAGTCCATACCGCGAGTTGCATGTGCGAGCCAAGCCGGGTTGATGGGCATATGTGAAATATAAAATCCACATCCCCCCAAGGCCTACAAGCAAAGATGGATAAAGAAGATGGTTTATAAGTGTATGAAAACTTTATCCCTTTCAGTGTGGAACTAGACTCAAGAGAAAATTTTTAGGATCCTTTGGAGGAAAAGAAAACTTTGAGTTTTCTCTCCAAAACTCTAATAATTACAACCCACCAAGGTCCCACTCTACAAGCACTAGCATTCTAGGATTGGTGCGAAGCTGTTGATCCTTAAGGATGAAGCTTTATCCACCTTGGGAGAACTTTGACATGTATTCTCCACCAAGGGACTCGCCCCAATCTTAATTTGCTTAGATGAGACCTCCAAAGAATCTAAAACCACTAAGGTGACTCCATCTTAAATAGAGGTTGCTCGATGAATTGGACTAGTACTAGTTGGATGTATGTTCATTGCTCTAAAGTCACTTGAATGATTGGACACCACCTCGGCCACCATACTTCTCCATTGCACATCCCCTTTTGCTTCAACAGGTGGTCTCTCTAGCTCATTTTTATGTTTGTTAACTCCTTTTGGACATGAAAATGCTATGCAGATCATTAAAAATTGTGCAATCACATTTATACTTGTCACCTTTCTTGTGGCATGATAAAGGATTTCCATAACTATTTAGGATCCTTAGGTATGTCACTGTTCCTTACCTTACGGCCTTAGTTTTATTGTAAGTTGAGCTGATCAAGGGCTGGACTTAGGTGTGGTAAATTTTATATTTCAAAAATATCTGATTTGAAGCCCAATAACAATGAATGTAATTTAGACTTGAGGTCCAACTTTTGATCAGCTCTAATCATAAATAGGCTAAGTAGGAGCCCACTTCACCAAGATGGCCTTTAGTCATCTTGGAGGAAAATCACTTGAGATCATTTCTCCATTTATGGACTATTTTTGAAGCTAACTTCAGCTATGTTTAAGGACAATCAAGTGCTCAGAGTGGACTTCTGTTGAGTCGAACTAATTTCAGATGCTAGTGGGCTTTATAGGAAAAAGTGCTTATAAGTTTTGGTAGATTAATTAACCCCTGAAAGCTTCTATATTTACATATTATCCCTAACATTTTTATATTTATAGTTTAATCCCTGAAATCTTGTGCATTCTATTTGGATAAGAATGGGATATTCTATTTTATTTTCTTAATGATATTAATATTTTACCTTTAGCCTTTATACTTAATTGTTCCCTAACCAATGTCCCTCCAACTTTTGTCTTTTTTTTTTGATAAATTTAATTTTTGTCTTTAAGACGTAGGGCTAGAAATGAGCTTCGGCTAGTTTGAGACCCATTAGGCTAAGCTGTTTTAGATCGGGCTCTAGGCTGGGTCTAAAAAAGATTGGTCTAGATTTGAGCTTAAATATAGAACCCATTTATTTTTTTTGGCCAGACTCAAGTGTATCATTGGCCTAGCCTAGACCTAGTCTTAGCTTGGTTCTATACAAGATTTGAAATATAGCCCGAATTCAAGCTTAGATCTAGTCTAATTCAATTCCAAAATAGGCCTGTCCTCAGTGGATCAACCCGACCCTATTATATTATGGGGCTTGATTAGCTTGATTGTTATTCTATATTCTCCCTTTTATCGAAGACATAAGTTAATGGTAGCCTTAAGCTATCGGCTTCATTGTTTTCTTTCTGAGGGTTTAGTTTATTATTAGGATTTGTGGTTGTTTGTTGTCTTCTCTTCTTCCTCCTTCGGTGATGATTGGGGGAGCAAAGATGGTGGATGCGATCGTGCAAATCGATCTTGACAAGCTCCTGATCAAGTGCCTTGACACCATTGATGAGTTTGGAAACGAGCATTTCCTCCATGAGCCAGCTTTCTTCCTCTTTCCTAGCCTTCCTCTTTTTTTGTCCATTCCAAAAATGATGATCACAACAAATCTTCCTCAATCTCGATAGCTTGGGTTAGATTGTAGAGAAATTGGACATGAGGAAAAGTACCTCTCCATGATTTTTGTCGGATCCATTTCTCTTTCATAGTAGAGAAATATATGAAATAGGCCTAGAGCTCCAAGGAGATGATGGTGGTAACATAGCAACCTGGTTGGCTATGGCAGAGCTTAGTAAAAATCTACAATTCGCTCATTAGGAGCCTTCCATCGTCATCAATCTCATCAGCATGGGCTTTTTTTCTATTTTTTAAGAAAAATTCTCATTACCTAGTTCATTGGTGGCTCTTTCTTAATAATAAACATTAAGCGGCTCCTATACAACTGAGCCTATCCCACAAATTTGGGCTGGCTCAATCAGTTTTGGATCAAGCTTGGGCCTGGGCTCGGGTCTAGATTTTTAAAATTTTGGGCTAAGCCCAATGCAAAGCTGGAAAATAAAATTTGGATTGTACTTGGATAAAGATATGGCCCGGCTTAGTCTAACCCATTTCAAATCCTATAAAAATAGAACGTGAAAGTCTTTGTGCACCGTGTGCGGTGTAATAAAAATGATGTAAAGCACACCATCCAATCATTTTGGAGTACGTAACCACCGCTTTTCAATATGTATTTAATGCCAGCAGTTCTACTTTTTATTAAAATTTTGAATGACAAAATTATTTCTCTTATTCTGAAAAAATTATGACATTCTGTAGTCATATCATGACATCCTGCGTTCAAATTATGACTTCATGTACGTAGAAAATTATAATTTTTTTCAGAAGTCACTAAAATTTTTTTTTTATTATTAAAAATTATGAATTTTAATGATAAAATATATATATATTTTTTATGACATCCTGTGGCCAAATTATGAATAGGAAGTTATAATTTGATCGCAGGATATCATAATTTTTTAAATAAAAAATATTTCATCATTAAATTTAAATAAAAAATAAATTATAGATATTAAATATATGTTAGAAAATAATAATTATGAAGCTCAATCAATAAAAAGATATATTTTTTTTATATTATATACGATGTATAAAAAATTACTCAAAATAGGACAAAGTGAGGAAGAAAAGGCCAAAAAAATCTTCACCCACGTTATCGCTAGGCTCAGGATATTGCTGCTCTGTTGCAATTCTGATCAATCTTAGCTAGGGTCTAATCAACAAAATTAATAAGAGGTTTGATTCGTAGAAATTGTAAAGTTCAGGAGGATTCCGATTATATATAATAAAAAGTAATACATAAATATAAAAAAAATTTCGAGAAGGATGTACAGCAACTGAAATTCTGCGCTTCGCCGGTCCCGTCAGGTAAGAAGCAACGAGTGGAGAGCTCTCGCCTGAAGCCCTCCTACTCCGTCTCTCCCAGATCCAACTCCAAAAAGGAAGGAAAACGAAACACCAAGAGATGAATCCAGATTTTTCTAACCCTAACCCTAACCCAAAATGCACCCAAAAGGGATCCCTCCTTCCCCTCCTCTTCATCCTCTCCTTCGCCGTTATCTTCCTCTATTCCTACCATTACCACTCCTCCCTCCATTTCTCCCACTCCCAAAACCCAAACTCTAACCCTAACCCTCAGCGCTTCACCTTCACCATCAAGCTCCTCACATTCGATCGCATCGACTCCCTTCGCCGCTGCCTCCGCTCCATCGCCGCCGCCGACTACGGCGGCGATCGGGTGAGCCTCCACGTCTTCGTCGACCATTTCCGGGCCGTTGACCCCGCCAACGAATCCGCCCTGCTGGACCGGAAGCTGGAGGAATCGCGCCGGATCTTGGATCTCGTCGATGGCTTCAGTTGGCCACATGGAGAGAAGCTCGTGCATTACCGGACGGCCAATGTCGGGCTTCAGGCTCAGTGGCTGGAGGCCTGGTGGCCGAAGTCGGATGACGACTTCGCCTTTGTGGTGGAGGATGATCTCGAGCTGTCGCCGCTGTACTACAAGTTCTTGAAGGAATTGATTTTGAAGTATTATTATGATCGGTCGAACTATAGCCCTTCTATCTATGGGGCATCATTGCAGCGGCCAAGGTTTGTAGCAGGTATGGTTACCATTCTTTATCTCTAGGTCTCTATTGTCTTTGGTATATGCCAATAATATGTTTTGTGATGTCTCATTTATGTTCCTAGATCCATTAAGTGTGGGATTGAATGGCAGTTTTGAATTGGAGTTTTTGTATGTTGGTTATGTAGAGTAATATGAACAGTGCTGGTCCCAAGCTGGAGTAGAAAGGAAGAAAATGGCATTAAGTAGGGAGAAAGATGGCATTAGGTTCACAGCTGGTTGGATAACATAAGAAACTAAAACTTAATGCAGTTAAGGATTACGATTATGCTTACAATTACAAGGTCATGATAATAAGGTTAAGAGGAATCCCAGACAGGTTGCATGGGATCATATAATATTATCGTTTACTGTTTAGTAGGTTTTCCTATTTTAAGATTGCATGTAATGTTCATGGGCTACAGTTTTTACGTGTCTCCTTTTTCCAGTGTGCCCATAAGCAGTGAATTCAACTGTTCATTTCATGCTTATATGAATTACTCTTGTGAGCAACTTGAGAAAAACACATTTGCAAACGGTTTCATATGGTGCTAGCATTAGCTATTTGATTGGCTGCTTTTTGTAATTGACATTTCACGTGATAAAAAATTTCTTTGAAAGTTCTCAATTGTACCCCATTATTGTCTATTTGCAAGTTATTCTAAAATATCATGGATTTTGGAAAGTTAGTTGGATTTCATCTGAAATGTGCAAAATATGGTTATCATAAGTTGGTAGGTTGTTAGCTACCACACATGGTCCTGTACTTTACATTCCAAGCTACTTAGTTAGTTTCAGACATTTATTTAGCACTTCTCAATCTGTCAATCTTTAAAAGTTCCATCACATTGCGAAGATAACATTTCATGAAAAAATTATAAATCATTTTCAGTTTACTAAATGACCATATTATGCAAAGACATTGAAACCTATATTTTTGATTATACACTTAGACATGAATTCTGGTTCATTTGGTAGATAATGTTCAAATTTTTATATGGGACAACTGTGCGTTGAATCTGAAGTTTTAATCCTTGATAGCTTTACAGCACCAGTAGCTACTTTAACCTCTTGTATTACTAACTGTACATTTGAATAATTCTGAATGATCATTCTTGCTGAAATGAAAGATATGCGATGCTTTTGAGAGTTTGGGTTACTACTACCTACTTAATATGGATCTCAATTTTGGGTGCCCAAAATTTGTGTTATTATGAAACTCTTCCCAATGCTTTAACTTTGATTTTTTTTTTTGGTTGACGCTTAAAAGAATTTAGTGGGACATTAATAAACAACCAGAGCAATTTCTCATCCTGTCGGCTTGATCAAGTTACCATCAGTAAGCAACTTTCATGTTTAGTGATTTCTCATAGTCATCATCAATAATAGATTAATAATGCAAAATAAATCCTATGGAGCATCATGTTTGAGCTAGACATATCAGTCTTGGTGCTAATGATATTATGATCCAGTGCCAACAGCTTATTCTTACATAATTTTTAACGATTTGATGTAATTTAGTATCTTTTCAAGCCATCCATTTGTTTATGTATGCATTCATGTTGCTTCAATATTTAATGCTATATTATTTTGGTTAAGCCATATTTTTCAATGTGCTTGGCCTGTAGTGACTGTGCACTGTTGGATTTATGTATTTGTTCTCCCTATTTTAAGTGAGAACATTGACATTTGAAAGCCATTGTGAATGCCTAAAATTACACTGTTCAAGGCTAAACTAACCTTATCAAACACATAATGTTGTACATGTTTCATATATTCTTGTTTGTACCATAACTTGCATATGTTGCATTAGGACTAGGGTCTAGTTCATTTGAATTTTCTGTCTGAAAATGACCATAAATCATACTTTGCAAGGAGACTTTAATTGTTGATTATAAAGAAGGAACCAAAGTTCCCCTTAGCTTGATTCCCTTGGATTACTATCCATTCAAGATGCTGCTTAGTGATCTATAGCATGAATGAGTGAGTAACATATAATATTACTAAAATCCATTCTAAATCAGCTTTTCTTATAATTTCTGCTTCCGAAATGTTTTCAATTCCTTGTAGCAGAACTTTTGTTAAACTTCCATGGTTCTTATATCAGATCTTGCCTTTTTTTTCCTCTCTTTGTTGAGGCTCCTTCCATGCCTGGAGGAATCTTTAGGAGTTACTCCCTATTTGCCCTAAGCTTGAACTTCATGACCAAGGAGATAGCCTCAATACTTGCCAACTTTGTTTTGAGGATTCTTGGGAAGCCCTTTATATTGCTCCGTTGTAATGTTGACACTACAATTAGAGTTTCACAATGACAAGTAGGATTAGTAGATCGATGAGAAATTCCTCTGTTGACAATAATATGCTGGATTTCTGAAATCTATGATAGGAGAGATTTGAAACATTGACATTTGAAAGCCGTATTATTTTGGTTAGGCCATATTTGTCAATGTGTTAGTGTTATAATGACAGTGGATTGTTGGGTTTATGTATTCATCTGCCCTATTTTAAGCAAAATATTGACATTTGAAAGCTGTGTGAATGCTTAAAATTGTACTGTTCTAGGCTACACTAACCTTATCAAACACGTAATGTTGTTCATGTTTCATATTTTCATATTTGTACCAAAACTTGCATAGGTTGCATTTGGACTAAGAACTAGTCATATGGTATTTCTTTGTCTACAAATGACCATAAATCATACTCTGCAAGGAGATATGAATTGTTGATCATAAAGGAGGAGCTGAAAAGTTCTGCCTTAGCTTGATTCCCTTGGATTACAATCCACTCGAGCTGCTTGATTCCCTTGGATTACAATCCACTCGAGCTGCTGCTTAGTTATCTGTAGCATTAATAAGTGATTAACATGCAATATTACTAAAAATTCATTGTAAGTCAACATTGCTTATCATTTCTGCTTCTGAAGTGATTTCAGTACCTTATATCAAACCTCTTGTTAAACTTTCATGGTCCTTATATGATTATATTGGATCTTGCCTTTTCTTTTCTCTTTGTTGAGCATCCTTTCATGCCTGAAGGAATCTTTAAGGGTTACTCCCAATTTGCTGGAAGCTTGAACTTCATGACCAAGGAGGTTGCCTTGATACTCGAAAACTTTTGTTTTAGGATTCTTTGAAAGCCCTTTATACTGCTCGGTTGTAATGCCGACAATACAATTAGAGTTCACAATTACAAGCAGGATTAGTAGATCTATAAGAAATTTCTCTGTTGAAAAATAATGTGTTGGCTGTCTGAAATCTATGATAGAAGAGATTTGAAAAAGGAATTTAAAGAGATGTTGGGCACAAGGAAATTTATTGAAAAGTGGGTTAAACTGCAGTCAATAAAGGAGGTTCATGGTTTTGGAATAAGGTTTATGTATGCTTTTATTTCAGACTTGCGTTGATATTTGCCGTCAAACAAGAGACCTGATAGTGAGGAGCTTGTGTTCAGCTTGAAATGTGGCTTGGATTAGTCTTGCTTGATTAGTAATGAGCTAAGATAGAGCTTACCCTAACTTGTTTGAGCTTGCTAGATTAGAACTTGAAATATGAATAAACAAATCATTAGGATATGCTATATTTTTATTATATTTTATATAGGAATATATTTTATAATTATTTGTTTATTAAGTTCATATTTTACATTAAGGGAATGCATTTCCACTAGCAGTTTGAGATATACATGTGGAGATTAGCTAACTTTATACTTGTGAAAGCCTCAAGGGATCTCAGGCTCTTGATAGATCTCATAAATAAGATGTTTGCAACTGGCTTGGGTTTGCCTCGAGCTTGATTTGATTATAAAACAAGTTGAACTCACCTTGTTACACCTAAATCTAGATTGATTCTTCCATACAAAAGTTGAGAAAAAGAAGAAAAGTGTAAGAAGCAGAGGAAAAGCATGAACAGAGACAGAGTGGAGACCACTAAAAAAGATTGGGATCTAATTTCATAACAAGAAAACCTGTCATCTAATTCTAAAAGGTTAGATTCCAGAGCTCCTTCGAACTGAGCTTATTAAGACCAGAATACTAATTTAAAAGAGAATTCTGCAATACTAATTTGAAGTGTGATCCTGATGAAGACTTTCTTAATCTAAGCTGTAACCACTATAGGCATTTTTAAGAGTAACTATGTCAAAATTGGACTCTTGAAGATATCGAAGCTCTTCTTAGTGCATTTGTATTCAGCTAACTTCCTAACCATTTAAAATTCTAATTTATTACTACAACTAGTCCTTAAGAAATTTAACAACAAAGGTTGAAGAAGGCGCTCTTCCTTGTTTTTAATAAGGGTTATGGGCACCCATTCTTCTGTTCTCATGCCTCATGTGAAACCATCCTGCCCACTTATCTATGGCATGATTCAAAATGGGAAGTTATCATTGGGCATGGCACCATAGATTATAGGCCAAGGTTTTGTATAGAAATTTCATCGTGCATTTAGAAATGTGCCTTGTCCCTAATCATTATCATATTTCATTAATTTCACTGACTGAACAATACTTCAAACATATTGAAAACTTAACTTATTTACAGTAAATTCATGTGATCGTTAAATTGTCATCAACTTATGGGGGATAATATCTGATTGAGACTCAGTCATGGAAAGTTCTCACAATTTCCATGACTGTTGCATATATATATAT
>KE504937.1:416930-428232 GCA_000441515.1 Elaeis oleifera
CCCAACATCCATCACTTGGTAATCCAAGTTCGACATTATGAGAATCTGATGTAAATGAAGGATAAAGCTCATCTAATTTTTTTCAAGCTTGAGAATCAGTGGATGTCTTAACAACCCATCCTTAGCATGATCCTCTTCATGCCATCTCATATCAGAAGCTATTTTTAATGATATATATAATCTCTAAAGTTTGGCTTCAATAAAAAATATCTAAGAATCTTTATGAAAATTTTCTTCCTAACATCCTTACCCTCGTTGTCTTCAACCACCCCAAATATCCATCTAGAAGCACCACATTTCATATATTGATTGGCATGGCATATTCCTTTCGAAATAATATATAATTATTGGGATATGCATATATCTTCTCATACTCAAGGTCCAAATCTTGAATAATCTTTCTTGCCTCGTAATACAAACTAAGCAATGTTTTGTCTTCTGTCCTTCAATAGTGGAAGTAAAGTGACATTTTAAATGCAATAATTTCACACTGAAAGAGAGCTTTGCAAATTTAGTACATTCAGGATAAAGCACTTGCTAAGTATCTTTCAGACAATTTATAAATTGTTTTGCTTCTTTATTAGGTTCATCGAGATTATGGGAGGCACCGTGTCTCTCCTGATCCATGATCAACATCCCTAATGTCTCTTTTAAGATGCTATAGACACTCTCATTCTTATCCTCAGACTCTTTATTAACTTCTTCCTCATCGAATTCATATTCTCCATGATAATATCAATTAATATAATTCAGGACTATCCCCTTGCTAACTAAGTTAAGTTACATCTTGTCTCGACTTTTATAGTGTATATTATTACAATTGATGCAGGGACATAAAATTTTATCGGATCAAGATGAGTGAGAGAATACAAAATCAAGAAATTTTTTAATTTCATTCAAGTACTCATCGCTTAATCTATGCTGGGTCATCTGACTCTAATCCATTGTTCTGTATATTTAAAATATAAAAAGAATCAAAATACAACCACTAATTGTAGAAGATATATAAACAATTACATATTAAACTGCTTGGTTTAGCCACTAACATATGGTGAATCTGATATAGAAAATTATCAAAGTTTCTTGGTTGTGAAAGCATTAAATATCCAGTCTTATACTTGTTCAGTCATGCATATAATACCAAATAAGGGTTTGGAAGGATTTAGACATGTGCATTCTCTCTCCCTCTATATGATGTGTGTGTAAGAGAGAGAGAGCGCAATCAAACTTGAGATCATTATTCATCTACAATATGTACAATGACTTATTAACATTCTTTTAAGTTCTAATTTATTCTATTTGATCAACACACAGAATTGATGCTGCAAAGATCTTATACATGTAATTTGTTATCTTATTTTGCAGTACATTATGATATTTGATGAGTTTATATTGTTTTTCTATAGATAAAATAATCATAGCATGTCAATCAAAAATTTGATGTTAACCGATGATGGAAACTATCACAAGTTAACCCAAGACGGCCATCCATGGGAGGCGGTGAAATTCTTGAACAGGGCTATATTTCTAGCTGGTATAGATCCTAATGGAAGTCTGCTTCATTTATTCACTTAGTTCTGAGGAGTTTCGGTCTTTAACAACAATCACAAAATCTTCGGAGAGGATTCCATCTATAAAGAAATAGAAAGTGCTTTCTCTACTTAAGACTGATTATGTATAAAACTGATTATGTATAAAACTATTTTCCTTGCCATGCGTATCCAAAAAAAAAATCATATATGAAATTAAATTTTTTAAATATAAAATTTAAATATTTCCAACAATATTTCTAGCTAACGAAATGAAGCGGGGATGTATTTCGGTACCAGTTGTTGTTTATTGACATACCATTTTTTTGATAAGTCTGATTTATTATGCTAATTTAGTGTGAATACATTGGTAAAAATGAGAAAATAATATATATAAAATTAATAAAACATATATAAAATTAATAAAACATATGCTCCAGCGGACTGCACCATAGTCCCTCTATGAGTATGCACCTTTATTTTTCTCAAAAGTATCCACCTCTATCCGGATTCTGGTCTAAGGTTTTTGAGATGTGAACAGGTCCAGAAGTTAGTACATTTCAACAGTGCCAGTCCAAAAATCTGGGTCGACATCCTACACGTTTGTTTCAATTGTCACTTCTCACCAATTTTCCGAAAGCACGATCCCTTTTCTGTTAGATTACGACTCATAAGGAGACAATCGTATTAAAAGTCATGGTTCGCTTTGTCACGTCGCCTGTCTTGGCTTCTGTCACGGATGATGGCTCTCTTATCTTACTGGAAGGAAAACATAAATAATAATAAATAATATTTATATTTAATAATTTAAAAATTTATATTTATTTTTAATTTATTTTATCCAATACTTTAATCCGTAGCTTAACCTTTGTTAGTCAAACTATTAATCTTAAATACTATCTGTTTGTCATATCCAAAAAAATTATAAAATGATCAAAATAATTTTTTGATGGCGAGAAGAGAGAGAGGATGGTATTCATTCCCTAGTTATAGATGGAGAGCATAAGAAGCTCCATCGGCCACATGATCTCCACCTTCACTATCAGAGACACTCAACTTGTTCTATGGAAGATCAAGGTGAGGAAAAATCCAAACTACTTGGTTTTCACATACGTTGCCTCCCTTGTTCAACAATTTGAGATATGGGAGAAACTCTGTCGGAGAAAATCTATCTCTAAACACACTGCTTTGTGAAATAGTTTGAAGGGCTTGCTTCCGACCTCCTCTGCCTCATCTACCAATACCTCAAACCGAACAACAATTTAGAAGGGCTCGGTAAGACAAGATCATTGAAACTTCAATCAGATGTTCCCATGTTCGCAACAGGCTGCAAGGGGCTCACACCTTAGATTCCACGTTATTATGTCTGTATTCTCTCCCAACTTGAAAGATTGTTACACTACTCATTCTATTTTGTGGACAACCTTTTTAGTGTTTTAAGAGGGCTCTATTGTGATAGGTGAAATTCTTTGTCTACCATTTTTCAGTGAAGAAAAAATATACTGTTTCATCAGATTAGGCAACATAGCGCAATTAATAACATGAGCTGCATTAATTTTCAGTATTATAAAATTTAATGTAGCTTAGTTTTATTTTTTAAATTATTTAATAAAATATTTTTTTTAAATATTATCTTTATTCTATTTACTTATATTTGATCAGAATGTCATAGATAATAATAGAACATCATAATAACCAATGAGATGTCATAAAAATTATATGGCACTTGTTGTTGGGACGATGTTACCATCCATTGCTGTGATGTGGATGGTCATCCCTCCACCGCCATCGTATCTTGGACTCCGCAGCCGCTGGTCGTCCTATTTATATATTTCGCCGCCATCCATCTTGAGAAAGGGTGTGACTAGAGGGTGAAAGATCCCGGGATGCATCTTTCGTGCAAGTAAGAGGGGTTGGCCAAAATTAAACATACATGGGCCAAAATTAACATACATGGGCCAAAATTACACAACACCGGTTTATTTATTTATTATTTTTTAGTAAACAAAAGCTGGAAGCTTCTTCGTTGATAAGCTGCAGCGTTTAGGAGGAATAAATATTCGTTGTAACGGTTATACCATATCACATTTGTCACAAACCAATGGAAGTTCTTCTTTTCGTCAGCAAGAATAAGTATTAATAGTAAAAATTAAGTCTAACACCTGTTAATATTAAGATTAGCTTTATCCATCAATTTTGTTCAGCCAAATTTAAAATCCTTTTGTCTGCCAAGACTGTTAACAACTTTCGTTGATGTCATGTAAAATATGCTGATATTAGTGCTTATCCTTGCGAGTGAAAAGAATTTTTATTGATTTGTGACAAATATGACGTGGTGTAACCGTTGCAACGAATATTTAGCCATTAAGAAGATATGTGAAAACACACACAACATTCATGAGCAGCAGGGTATCAGGAGCAATATTGAAGTGATCGTTTTGGCCGCAAATAGTAAAAGTATCAGCGGCAATATTGAAGTGATCAGCTTTGCCGCAAATAACAAAAGAAGCTTCCAGAAACGCGCAGCATCCACGGTCGATCCAATGGGAATTGAAGCAAAAGTTGAAGCAAGGAGGTGAGCATCCAAGCTTGATAAATAGCCGTCCACCAGCTACAAAATACCGTCTGGAACGACAGAGAGAGAGAAAGTTGTTATAACGCTCCAAGCAGTGTACTGATCCAACAATCTATTCAGATTTGAATCAGATGGTCCAAAAATATTTAAGTCTAGTTGTTGATAGTAGCCCACCTAAATTATTACATATTCAATTAAATTGGTACACAACCGATAACGGACTATCACAATTTTCCCACTTAAATCTTGACATCCTTGTCAAGACCCACTTGGCCCCAGTATCCCCTCCCAGTATACATCCATATGATGCTCGAATCGAGGGTACATCACTAGAATACACAGTCTATTCCAACATGGCTCCATATGATAGTACTCTCGATTTAGTAGAGGAGAGGAGGGGAAGTTGACCATCGAGGACGGTGACAGTGACGTGGTGGGCTTGCCTCTAAAATCTCACATGGATGTGTACAGAGAGGAGATACTGGGGTCAAGTGGGCCCTAATGAGGACGTCAGGGATTTAAATGAGAAAAATTGTGATAGTGGGCTTACTTTTAGAGTCTCACAGATGTATATTAAGAGAGAATACAGCAGGATGAATATAGATAAAAGTATGCTACTTCCCATTACTTCCCAACAATCAGCCCCAAATAATAAGGAGTGGCTTACTTTTAGAGTCTCACAGATGTATACTAAGAGAGAATACAGCAGGATGAATAAAGATAAAAGTATGCTACTTCCCATTACTTCCCAACAATCAGCCCCAAATAATAAGGAGTATGCTACTTCCCATTACTTCCCAGAGAATACAGCAGGATGAATATAGATAAAAGTATGCTACTTCCCATTACTTCCCAACAATCAGCCCCAAATAATGAGGAGCATGCTACTTCCCATTACTTCCCAACAATCAGCCCCAAATAATAAGGAAATGAAGGGTGAGGTTGACAACTAGAAGAATTTGAATTACGAAACTAATGAACTACTGTTGATGAATCTCTTTCTAACCGTATCCGTTGTGCTTTAAACTCAAGAGAGCAACTGAAAATTCCAACCAAGCAACAACTAATTTAGTGAGAGGCACAGACATAGGTAGAAGTAGCTTATCTCCTGCTCTAATTAAAAATTAACTGCAGCATCAAAATTAACTTTTGAAACTCCATAAGAAGGGGCAGCCAAGAAACAAAGGTGTTAGAAGAAGTAAAAGATGAAAAGCAAGAACCACCCCCAGTGCCCCGATGGAGCTTAAGACAATGGAATCCGATGAACAGGGAAGTATCATTGAGAGCTTGTCTTACTTGATGAACAACTGATGAAGGAACTTATTGTTACATTCGCTTATTATGAGCTACCCAGAGCTGGCATGCCACATAAGCAAACAAGGCTCGTACTCTACCTCTACCTAGCTCGTAGATCATAGTCCACTAAAGCCGGCAAAGATTGAGGAAAAAACATTACTTCCATGCAGCTACTCATACAGATATGCTTAGTTGGTCCCTCCAATGAGTTTAACAGAACATTAGTAGCTTATACCGCTTGGGCAATTTGGAATAGTAGAAATGAGCAGCTTTTCCAAAACAAAGAAAGTAACCCTATCAGCACCTTTAACTTTATGCATCATCTGACAGAGGAATATTTTATTCATATATCAAAGTTGACTGAAATCATGGATCAATAGCACTGGGGTACCGGCAGAATGATGAGCTCGATTAACCCTTATCCAACAATGGTCTCTTGGGTACCCCCTCCTTGTGGCCTGATTAAAGTAATTTTGATGCTTCTTGGAATGAAGATACTGTTGGGACAGACTATATTATAATAAGGAATCATGAAGGCAATGTAGTGTGTGTTGGAGCACAGCGATCTCAAATAGTTACTGTACCGATGGAATAGCTGCAAGCAGCATGGAGTGCTATGGTCATGGCAATTCACCATTTCAAGTTTAAAGCTATTTGGCTAGAGGGAGATTCAGCACTAGTTATTAAATGGACTCTAAGATTTATAATTGTATCTCAGGGTTAACTGAAGCAGAGTTTCTTCATCCACTCCTCTTGGATATTAAACACTCCTTACACTTTTTGGATTACTTTCTTGTTACTCATTGTTACAAGAAAGGAAATCAGCCGGCAGATAGATTAGCCAGGTTAATGGTTAATGTAGATTTTTCTTCTATTTCTTTAATGCATGCAACTTGCACCAAAAGAACTTCACCCATAGTGGCGCATGAAGCTTCCACATCCAGCTAAATGTGTTCTGATGTATTGGGAGCAGAAGAAGTAGTGAGCGGTACGTTTCTTTTCGTGAAATCCGATTGAGGCCGGGAGAACCCCAACAAAGCTGATCAACCCAATTTGCATGCGGCAAAGGAACGCAACCAACAAGGGCCATCATGTCAGCTGATAAAAAGTGAGCCAATTGAGCTATATGCCAGTGTAACGAAATTATGAAGTGTAAGTTGCATATTGCAGTTATCAATATTAATAAAAATTAACGATCCTGTTAGAAATTATATCTTAAAATCAACTGATTTATTATAATAATTAAATTTTATATATAAATTATTAATCAATGAATAAAATTATTTTGATATTTTCATCATAAAATATATATTTTTTATTAAAATTCTTATGAAGTTCTTAGAACTATATTATGATCAATAAAGAAAGATTTATCAATAATTTTAAATATATTTACGACCAAATGATACGTCATCAATAGGACGATGACGTTTATCGAGCATAGATCGTTATGTGCTATATATGTTGATTGTCCTCGTAGTCAAGGAGTGTAGAGACACTGATATGGCATACAGGTGAGTGTAGGAGTACATCATCACTGAATAAGTGACTCATTTGCTGAGTGCTCTATTGTCAAGAACAGCTCGCAAAATGTATGGGCACAAATGTCCATCAGATCTGAGATCATCATAGTGACTTATAAGCAACTCACTGTACTTTGGTACCGGACTACTTACATTTCTAATGCAGTGACGGAAGGCTACTTGGTACAGTCAAATACTTATAAAGTTGGTATGTGGATCAAGATAGGATTGACCCTTTCGAATTATAGGAGTTAATGCATTACTGTATTTCAACTTAGTAAAATCTTGATCAGGATAATCCATGTGATGAATTTGAAAGATTGAAATACGATGTGGATGATAGTTCAAGGTTGATAGTTAAACATTAGATCACCTTGAGCATTAAGGTCAAAGGGATGAATTATGCGGTAATTATATGTCAAGATTCTTGAATATTGCTTTGCAAATATTCGACCTATCTTGACATCAAGTATCATTGCTAGATGGTCACTTTGATTAGTATAGGAAGGAGTTTCTATGCTACCGATTTAGTGTTCGAACCTATGGAGTCATGTACAAAAGTCAAATAATGTAGAAAAAAATTGACTGAATATTTATGTGTTCAATTTGAAAGTATGAGACTTGATTAAATATATAGATTAACTTAATTAAGAATTAAGTTGTAGGTCATACGGAATTAAACACTGACTATGTTCGGCTAGCACTACGAATGAGATGCGGATTTAATTTCGAGATGAATTAAATCAAATCAATGATCTAAGTAATTATAAGAGATTCAATTTGAGTCTTAATTATTTAGATTAGATCTAATTTAATTGAACTTAATTTATTAAGGCTTGATTGGGTTAATTTATTAAGTTGGACTGGGACAAGAATCCTAATTAGATTTAGATCAGCAGTCTTTTCAAAATTGGTTCGAATCAGATTCGAATTGGATTCGAATTGATCCAAATCTAAACCAAATCTAATTTGATACACTTAACCATTTTTTTCAGACATTCTTTCTCCTTATGGGCCGACCTAGGTGGTTTAGGAAGGGGCTGGAACAGCAACCTCCCCTTGGGCAGATGCCATAATGAAGGGAGGTACCTCTCCTACTTGGATTAGGATTCTTTGTGCTTTAGAGAGTTTGGATTTGATTCAAACATGGAGAGTTTTTTTTCTAGCATCCAAAGGAGTTTGATTTGATCTAAGACCTCTTGCCTATATAAGGAGGGGTGTGGAGAAGAGAAAGAAGGAATCAATCCTAGGCTTGGCATGGAGAATCTTCTTGGTGTGGGCATCCCTTCTTTTGGGCATATACTCTCCCTGGGCTTCTCTCTCATCTTGGGCATCCTCCCTCCTCTTGGTGTGGTGGCGTGTGGACTGCTCTAAAGCCTTGAGATCAGATCTCAAGGGTACTTCTCCTTCCTCTCTGAAGAATACATTCATCCCTCTCTTCTACAGAGTTTGGCGTACATGCGAAGTAGAGGATCCGTGCATCCAGATCTCACGAAGCATATTGATTGAGGAGCTTCTTCAATCTTGATCCTTTTCCACTGCGAATCAAGATGAGAATTCATAAATATTATGAAATTTAATTACTAATCTATTTTTTCTCTTGACATCCAATGTGATCGGACGACTTTTTTCTTCCATTAGTATCAAAGTCAGTCCTATAAGTCATGATCGCATAGTCTAATTTAATTTTTTTTGATTTTTTTTGATCTACTTTTGAATCAAAATTTTTGATGTAATTAAACCTTGATCTCTTTGAAGGAAATATTAGCAGTTCTATACATGTAATTTAAATTTTATAGTGGATCTTGATAGATTAAATAATTTAAGCTACATTGCACGTATAAGATCGAATCTAAACTACCATGCCAAGACCTATGATATGATTAAACATGTGATTAAAATATGAAAAAATAAAACTCTACATCGATCATATCGATACTCTAGATTTGGTCTAACTTTTAGATTTAATCAAACCTGATCTAATCCGTTCAAAACTCATTACTAAAGTGTAGATTGCTGATCTTCAGAATTGTATCGCATGGATAGGAGCTCTTTCAAGTTGCTTACATCTGCACAAAGGTGTCCGACGTCTACAGATGATCCATATGAAGAACGATTGCTGATCAGTCTCCTCAAAAGTGCTCGCTCACGAAGATCTTTGATGGCTAAACTTCTTCTTCTCTTGATCTTTTAGACACTCTAGAGAAGGAGAAGAAGTAATGGAGGAAGGAGAGAAGAGAGAGGCTATGTAGAAGAAACCAATTTCATCTACTTTTCATATGGGGTGTCCAACTATTGGACCCCTTTTATATAGATGGTGCTAGGGTTTAGGGTTAAGAGGAGGCACCAATAATTCCCACACCAACCACCATATGGGGCATCCCATATTTTGTAAAATATGTGATGGCGTGCGAAAGAAATTAGATCTTTCTCATGCCAACCAATATCTCAATGCATATGGAGATAAAATATTTGGCACCACCATTCTTTTCCAAGAAAATCAATCTCTTTCCTTCTTATCTCCTTATCTTTGATTTGGATTAAATTCAAATCAGGAAAGAGATAAAGACCATGACTCATCATGAGTGCCACCCACCCCTCTTTGTGCCCTCCTTTCTCATACCCAAATATTTCATGCAAACTTATTTTATGTTAAAGGAATGGCATGGGACCTAGGGTATGCGCAATGGAGAGAGTCGTAGTTTGCTGGGACTCTCCATTTCTAATTTGATTCCAATCTAAATCAGATTTGGTTTGGACCAAATGAGAGGAAGAAACCTAATCTTATTAGAAACACAATCATCTTAATAAATTTTAATCTAAATAGGAATTAACTGAACCTAAGTCTTGATCAAATTAGGAACAAATTTTTCTTGTAATTAGACTTGATCTAATCAAACCAATCCAAGTCAAACTAAATCCAATTTAATTAAACTTGATTCGAAACTCTTTACTTAATTAAATTGAGTCAATTAGCAATCTAATTGCTAATAAATTCTTTATTAATTATAGAGTCCTAGTCCAGTGGGACTCTCCTCTAGAGTCCCTATCCAATGGGACTCTTCAGCCATCCGATTAGACCGAATTTTCTAATATGGTGACCCCATAGTTTCAAACTTAAGCTGGTAGTATAGAAATAAATTTTATACCAATCGAAGTAACCATCTAGCAATGAGATCCGACGTTCGGATAAGCTGAAAGATTGTAAAGTAATATTCTAGAACCTACTGGCATATGATTATCGTATAATTCATCCCTTTGACCCTAACACTCAAGGTGACTTAGGGTTTAACTGTCAATCCTAAATAATTAACCATATTATATTTCAATCTTTCAAATCTATCACATAAATTATCTTGATCAAAATTTTACTAAATTAAATATGTTGATACATTAACTCCTACTTATTCAGAGAGGTCAATCGTATCTTGACTCACGCACCGACTTGATAAGTACTTGACTATATCCAAAAATTTTCATCACTAATTAAAAATTCAGACAGTTCAGCACTAAAGTATAGTGAGTTGCTTACAAATCATCATGATGATCTCAAGTCAGAGGGTCATTTATTTCATATCCTTCGCGAGCTACTCTTGATAGCAGAGTGCTCTACAATTGGTCACGTTCGGTGCGAATGTACTCCTACATTCCACCTACATGCCATATCAGTGTCTCCACACTCTTTGGTTAAGAGGATAACCAACTATATGGCACACAATGACCTATACTTGATATTGCTATCGTCCTATTAATAGCATATCATTTGGTCACGAACAGATTTTAAGGAGTAAACGATAAATCTTTCTTTATCAATTAAACATAGTCCTAAGGACTTCATCACAATACAAGAGTTTAGAGAAGATGGACAAATATGATGAAAAGTTAATAATTTTATTAATAAAATTTATATACATTGTACAAATATGAGTTCAATCGTCAACAGGCTGACGATTGACTTTGAGACATAATTTTCAATAACTCCACTTGGATTAAAGCCAATCGATATAGTATCGTATACCTATCTTCGACTTGTGATCATCGAACTCCTTGATTTCGAGAGCTTTAGTAAATGGTCGGCCAGGTTCTCCTTCCCATCGATCTTTTGAAGATCGATGTCATCTTGATCCACGATCTCCTAAATAAGGTGGTAGCGGCACAGAATATATTTGGTGCACTGATGGGACTTCGGCTCCTTGGCTTAAGCAATGACTCTAGTGTTGTCATAGTATAACAGGATGGGGCCATCAATGGAGTGTGCCACTCCGAGTTTGTCGATGAACTTTCACAGCCACAGCTTTTTTGCGACATCAGATACTGTGATATATTCTACCTCACAAATAGAGTCTGCCATGATGTGCTACTTGAAATCTTTTTAGCAG
>KE504937.1:449539-461543 GCA_000441515.1 Elaeis oleifera
AAAATTTAACTTGAAGAAGATTGTTTCAGATTATTTCTGAGTAGATATCTGTAAAGGTCAGACACTTGTGTGGATAGAAGAAAATCTCTTCTCTTTCATATCCAGATTTGAAGAAAAAGATTGCGAAAAAGGTATGTGATTTGATCACAATCTGAATTTTAGTATATATACAATTTCAGCATATGAAGTAGATCCTTGTGGTTTTATATTTTTTTGCATGTATAATTCAGATTAAAAATATTTTAATCTTGTATTCCGCTATGATATTTAGAAATAAAATTTTGAAACACACATGCATGCCCTAAATCTCGAATTCCAACATATGCCACGTCTGGTTTTGTACAAGTCATGGTGTATATTATAAAATCTACTACCGAAGCATATGGAATCCTATCATACGCTCTCTCTCTTGAGGAGTTATCAGACAATCCCTCTTTGAGAGAGAAATACCATGGCCTATCGGGAGATAGTCTTTCTTAAAATTCTCAATGCTGAACCACTTCAGCACGGTGTCTATGTATGTGGACTGGGACAATCCAAGCAATCTTTTGATCTATCTCTATAGATCTTCATTCCCAGGATGTAGGATGCTTCTTCCAGATTCTTCATAGAGAATTGAGACGATAATCAAATTTTTATTTCTTGTAATACAGGGATGTCATTTCTGATTAAAAGAATGTCATCCACATATAGAATAAGAAATACAACCATAGAATCATTTATCCATTTGTAAATGCAGGATTCTTTTCTGTTCCTAATAAAACCGTATGTTCTGATAACCTTATCAAAATGTATGTTCCAACTCCTAGATGGTTACTTCAATCCATAGATGGATCTCTGAAGCTTGCACATTTTAGACTCATTCGTGGATGTGAAACCTTCAGGCTGTATCATGTATATCTTTTCTTGTAGCTCTCCATTTAGAAAAGCTATTTTCATATCTATCTGTCAGATTTTATAGTCCATATATGCTGCTATCGCAAGCATAATCTGAATGGATTTGAGCATTACCACAGAAGAAAATATCTCATCATAGTCAATATCATAATACTGATGATAACTTTTGACAACCAAATGAACTTTATAGATCTTCACCTTCCCATCTGTGCCCCTCTTCCTTTTAAAAATTTATTTATACCCTATGGATTTAACCCCTTCAGGTGGGTCAGCTAATGTCCACACATCATTGACCTTCATGGACTCTATTTCGGACTTCATGACTTCAAGTCATTTATTAGAATTGAACCTCTGCATCCATATAAGTGATCGGATCCTCATTGTTCTCATCGAGTTCAACAGGATCCCCATCCCAGACTAAGAAGCCATAGTATCTGTTCGGTTGACGTGATACTCTATCGGATCTCCTTAATGGTGCCTCTACAATAGGTTTCAGATTTGACATCATCAAATCCAGTTTTGTGGGTTTACTAGATTGTCGGTTCTACCTGTTGAACTTCATCAAGTTCAATCTTAGAGATATTAATTCCTTCTCCAAGAAATTCTTTTTCCAAAGAGACTGCCTAAGGCTGACAAATATTTTTATTCATCAGCAAGATAGAAATAAACCTCTTAGTTCTTTAGATACCCTATAAAATATATTTGTCAGTCTTGGCTCCGAGTTTGTCCATTTTCAAACATTTGATATAAGTCGTACATCTCCAAACCCTAAGGTGAGAGAGCATTGGCTTACGTTCCATCCACATCTCATGTGGTGTTTTCCTAACAGATTTACTAAAAATCCTGTTAAGTACATAGTAAGCCGACTCGAGTGCATATCCCCAAAAGAAGATCGACAGACTAGAAAAGCTCATCATAAATCGAACTATGTCTAACAGGATTTGATTTCTTCTTTCCGACATACCATTATGCTGTGGTGTTCCAGGAAGTGTCCATTGAGAGAGAATTTTATTCTCTTCTAGATATGTTAGAAATTTATCAGAAAAGTATTCATCTCCTCGATCAAATCGAAGAGTTTTAATATTCTTTTCAGTTTATTTTTCTACCTCATTACAGAATCGTTTGAACATTTCAAATGATTCAGACTTGTGTTTCATCAAGTAGACGTACCCATACTTAAATAGGTCATCTGTAAATATAATGAAATAATGGTATCCTCTTCTGACACTAATGCTCATGGGCCCACATACATCAGTATGTACAAAATACAGAATATCACTAGCTTGTTCATCTTTTTCAGTAAAAGATGACTTGATCATCTTTCTAAGTAAACAAGACTCACAAGTAGGCAATGATTCGTGATCATTGTCATCAAAGATTCCCTTTTGAGCTAACCTGTTCATCTTGTTCTTATTAATATGACCTAGCTTACAATGCCAAAGGTAGGCATCCGTAACATTATCTATTCTAGGATATTTATTCGACATGTATATTACATTAGGTCGTGATATAATATAAATATCATTGTTCAACTGTCCACGCATCATAGTAAAATCATTTAAAATGATATCATAAATTTTTTTTTATTGAAATCTCATAATTTGTTTTGGCCAAAAGGCTTACAAAAATTACATTCAATAAGAAACTAGGACAGAAATGACAATCACTAAGAACAATAGAATTAGAATCGAATACAAGCTTGATAATTCCTAAAGCTAGAATTGAAACTAATCTTTCATCTTCAATATTTAGAAATCTCTCACCGTCTCCTAATCTCCTACTGACCTAAAGTCCCTGCAATGAATTACAAATATTAATAGGACTATCAGTATCCAATACCCAAGTCATTATATCAAAAATTGAGAAGTTTCAAGCTGTTATCATATAATTATCTTATCCAGCAACTGATTGCTTCTTCTTTTTTAGCCTGTTTGGGTCAAGGGAGGCAATGTATTAAGGATGGTTCCTCTTTCAATGACCCTACTTCCTATAATAGAAGCACTCTGCCTAACTTTGGTCGATCTGGAACTTGGACTTCTGGATCTGACTCCCAGCATTTTGCACCTCTTTATTTTTTTCTTTCTTTCTTAAAGGGATGATCCTACCCAAAGAAGATCCTCCCACTACATTCACCATCTCTTTGTGGAGTTGGTGATCCTTCTTAAAAGTCTGTAGCAACCTCAACAGACCGTGGTAGTCAACTACAAGCTTCGTCATTCGAAAATGACTGAGACATAGTAGGTAGGATTTGGGTAGGAAGTTTAGGATCGCATCCTTCCCAAGCTGTTCGTATAAAAAAAAGTCGAGCTTGCTCAGACGCTCGATCTGTTCGATCATGTATAATATATGATCGATGACTGATGCTTCCTCCCTAATTTAAGCATTGAAAATGGTGCAACTGATCTTGTGCCGCTCAATATTGTTGGAAGTACCAAAAGACTCATTCAATATCTTGAGCATGTCTTCTGGCTGAGCTTTCTCAAATTTTTGACTAAACTCGTCGTTCATTGCAGCCCACATGATACAACGCACTGTGGTGCGATCGTTGATCCACTTCAAGTAAGTATCTCAAACCACACCATGAGTATTAGGAGCAGGCTCCTCAGGTGCTGGATCTATAAGGACGTACAAGATCCGCTCGTGGTCCAAAATGATTTTTAATTTTGATACTAGTTATCGAAATTGGGTCTCGTCAATTTTCACTATCCAACAGTGATCAGAGCAATAATTTGTGGCCATAATTGCATAAAAGAAATCAAATCCTAATTAGTATATGAGTTAATTAATCCTAAAGACATAGACTTTAGTCTAAAGGTTCTCCTACTATTTTATACGAATTGATACCCTTTACCTCCAATTCGAGGAATTATCTTAATTTTTTAGCAGGTACTATAATCCGCACAGACTGCACACGAGCCCGACTTTGATCGGCTCACCTATGTGCATCTATGAGTAGGTTCTTTAACCAATTATTTCATCAAATAATTTTTAGTAATTGATTTAGCCCTAGAAATTTTTCAGTTGACTTTGATCTTCTCTGCATGTCCTAGTTAGGTTCAACCATTAACATGATCATACTTAGGAATCAACTATCAAATGATTAGGTCTGACTTTGATCGGCCAATCAGACCACTTGCTAGAGAGATTCGACTGAGTCATCATATTATGAATGATAATTCCAATAGTAGATGAGCACCAGGCCTTTTGGCCTCCAATGATCATCATACTAATGGACCCATTATCACCCAACTTAATGGGAGGCTGTGATTTTGTTATCACCATAACTATCTCATTTTAGAGATCTAATAATTTAAAAATTAATTTATAAATTTAGAAAGAGAACAGATTAACTAGTTAACCATAATCTTTCCACTGACTTCACCAAGTCATTGAATTAGATTAGTGCCATGCTGGTTGAAATGGCACCTAGATTAGTCACACTGATCAATCTTAATGGCATGGGTCAACTCAAATCACTTAGCGGTCAAATCAAAATATAATCTATCAAATTGACCAGATAAGTGAGATCGGTGGAAGAAAATGCTAAGCTTGCCTTAGACACCATTAAAATAGCCAAGTAAGCCGCTTTCAATTAAAACCACCGATCAAAATATCAAACTTACTTTAGATATCAATTGGTTAATTAGTTTCGATTTGACCAGCCTAATGACTCGGGTTCGACCACTGAGCCTCAATCAAGGTCTATTTAGTCTAATCAAAGATATGAACTTGACCATCTACAACTATTACATTGGTACTAGAGAAAGCCTGATTTAATCTAATTCAATATTTGGTTAAATTTAATCAATTTCTTTACATGATCTATTAATTCTTTGATTCTAACCTTAGATCTAACCCAATTAAGAGGATCTGATTTGAGCTAAGTCATACCTTAATATTTTGTGTAATGTCATTAGATTTTAAATCATAATTCTAGATCTAATTGATTCTACACTTAATTCTTAATTAAGTTCAGCATCAACATGGGTTAAGGTAAAGTTTTGAAACTATTTTTTATCTAAATATTTTTACATTGAATTATAAAATCTTTTAGATCACATCTAAATTTTTTATGATCTCAAATTAAAATAATTTTAATCATTAAGATTAGATGTTATTACCTTTCTTACAACTTACATCACATACAACAAATTCTAGGATTTTAAAATCTAGGATTTCATAGAAAAGTATGTTCTTTCTTTCGCATTCTTCTTTACGGGACCTCACAGTGGCACCTCTATATGCCATAAGAGCACCCTATTGAATGGGAGGAGAGGGTCATGAAATCCTACTTGCTCTTATGATCGAACGGTATGGTGATTATCCAATCTGAGTACTTTATTACTCAGATCACCTAATCTAACATATATAGGACTGATCAAATATCAGATCTAAAATAAAATTAATTAGATCTGATCTAAATAACATAAAATTAGATCTAAATACATATGAAATCATATCATATAGAACATGGCTCTGATACCAATTGAAGAAAATATTGACCGTTCTATGCATGCAATTTTAAAATTTTACAGCGGATCTTGATAGATTAAACAATTTAACCTACATTACATGCACAAGATTAAATCTAAACTACCATATCAAGATCTATGATATAATTAAATATGTGACAAAGATCTGAAAAAATAAAAATTTGCATCAATCATATCGATGCTCTAGATTAGATCTAACTCTTAGATCTAATCAAACCTGATCTAATGAGTTCAAAACTCATTACGAAAGCATGGGTTGCTAATCTCCATAATGTATCGCATGGATAGAAGCTCTTTCAGATTGCTCGCAGCTGCATAAAGGTGTTCGATCTCTACAGATGGCCCACATGAAGAATAGTTGCTGATCAATCTCCTCGAGAGTGCTAGTTCGTGAAGATCTTTGATGGCTGATCTTCTTCTTCTTCTCTTGATCTCTTAGACACTCTAGAGAGGGGGAAGAATTAATGGAGGAAGGAGAGAGGTTATGTAGAAGAAACCAATTTCATCTAATTCTCATATGGGGCATCCAACTATTGGACCTCCTTTATATAGATGGCGCTAGGATTTAGGGTTGAGAGGAGGCACCAATAATTCCCATGCCAACCACCATATGGGGCATCCCATATTTTGTAAAAATATGTGATGGCATGAGAAAGAAATCAGATCTTTCCACGCCAACCAATATCTCAACACACATGGGAAAAAAATATTTGGTGCCACCATTCTTTTCCAAGAAAATCGATCTCTTTCCTTCTTATCTCCTTATATTTGATTTGAATCAAATTCAAATTAGGAAAGAGATAAGGACCATGACTCATCATAAGTGCCGCCCACCCCTCTCAATGCCCTCTTTTCTCATGCCCAAAATATTTCACGCAAAACTTATTTTGTGTTAAAGGGATGGTGTGGGACCTAGGGTATACATAAGGGAGAGAGTCCCAGTTGGCTGGGACTGTCTGTTTCTAATTTGATTGCAAACCAAAATAGATTTCGTTTGGACCCAATGAGAGGAAGGAACCTAATCTAATTTAAAACATAATCATCTCAATAAATTTTTAATACAATTAAAATTAACTGAACTCAAATTCTGATCAAATCAGAAATAAATTTCTCTTGCAATTAGGCTTGATCTAATCAAATCCAATCCAAGTTAAACTGAATCCAATTTAATTAAACTTGATCCAAACCTCTTACTCAATCAAATTGAGTCAATTAGCAATCTAATTACTAATAAATCCTCCATTAATAGTAGAGTCCCAGTCCAGTGGGACTCTCCTTCAGAGTTCCAATCCAGTGGGACTCTTCAACCATCCGATCAGATCGAATCTTCTAATGTGTATGACTCCATAGGTTCGAACTTAAGTCGGTAGTATAAGAATAAATTTCTATAGAATCAATGTAACTATCTAGCAATGTGATCCGATGTCTGAATAGGTCGAAAGATTGCAAAGCAATATTCTAAAATCTACTGACGTATGGTTACCGTGTAATTCATCCCTTTGATCCTAATACTCAAGATGACCTAGGGTTTAACTGTCAACCCTAAATAGTTAACCATATTATATTTTCACCTTTTAAATCTATCATATGAATTATCCTGATTAAAATTTTACTAAATTAAATATACTGATGCATTTACTCTTACTTATTCAAAGAGGTCAATCTCATCTTGACTTACACACCGACTTGATAAATATTTGACTGTACCCAAAAATCTTCCATCACTGAATTAGAAATTCAGATAGTCCGACATCAAAGTATAGTGAGTTCTTACAAGTCACCGTGGTGATCTCAGATTGGAGGGATACTTATATCCATACCCTTCGCAAGCTACTCTTGACAGTAGAGTACTCCGTAATTGGTCACGTTCGGTATGAATATACTCCTATATTCCACCTATATGCCATACCAGTATCTACGCACTCCTTGGTTAAGAGGATAACCAACCATATGGTACACAACGACCTATACTTGATATTGCTATTATCCTATTAATAGCATATCATTTGGTTATGAATAGGTTTGAAGGACTAAATGATAAATCATCATTTATCGATTAAATATAGTCTTAGGAACTTTATCACAACACAAAAGTTCAAAGAAGATAGATAAAATATGATAAAAACCAATAATTTTATTAATAAAATTTATATACATTGTACAAATATGAGCACAATCATCAACAGACTAACGATTGATTTTGGGACATAATTTTCAATGCTCTTTTGATATCTTCTATATATTTTTTATCTAGTTTTGATCAGAGTATCAAATCGAAATCAGCCCCTAAATCTAGACTGCTGAAAATCTATTTTAGAAAAAAAATTTTGTGTAGATTTTTATGCTGATTTAATACCTAATTATGTATAGATTTAAATCTATTTTGATAGATTTTTTGTGATATAATTTAATTAAAAATTAATATTTAAATCAGACTTAAATATGAATTTATTTGACTAAGTTTCAAATTTGATTTCAGCATAATATCAATATATGTTTGATCACATCTCTAACCAAATTTTTTATATAATTATGTACATATTTGGAATAGATTTTTATATTATTTCAGATCTAAATTAATTATTTATATGCTGTATAAAAGTAAGTTCAGATCTGAAATAAATTTATGCATTGATCTAATAAGATTAGATGCACATCATATTTGCATGATTTTATGCACACATAGATTGTATGATAATTTATATATTTATATAATTAATTTTAAAATTAGATTTTAGATCTTAATAGCCCAGTACTCAAATTAAAAGGATCACCATTAGGTCATAAGAGCAAGTAGGGTTTAAAAATTCTCTCTTCCTATTCAATGGGATGCTCTTATGACGTATAGGGGTGCCATTATGATCAAGTCTCATGATGAAGAGTAGCAAAAAAAATTTTTAAATTATTTTTGATCATGAATATTTTAGATTAGATTTAAAGTGATCTATGATTAATTATAATTTTAACAAATAAATTTAGATATGAAAATTAGGTTTTTGATTTGAATTGTATGTTGCATATGATGTAGAAATCTGAATTTTTTATGATACATATGATGTATACATAAAATTGATACTTGTTTATTTGTTAAATATATATTTAAAAATTAGATTTTGATTTGAAATATATGGTATGCTTCACTTGAAATCCTAGTAGGATAGTTCTACAAACTGAAACATATATTTTACATTCTTAATTTAGAATTAAATTTTAAAAGGATCTAGATTTAAGAATTAAAGATCTTAAGATACCTTATAAATCGATGGACAATGGGTTAGCATGAATCATGTCATCTAACTGGGTTAGACCTAGATTTAGAACAAATATGGATCAATGAGAGAAATTAATTATATCTAATCAAATATTGAATAAGATTAGATCAAAATTTTTTGAGATCAACCTCAATAGTTGTAGCTTGATCAAGTCCATATTTTTGACCATATCAATTGGACTATGATCGTGACTCAAAGGTTTAGCCTGAATCCTTTGCTAATTGAATTAAACTAATCCACCAATTGGTGTCTAAGATAAGTTTGGCAATATTGTAAGATAATTTGATCGATGATTTTTAATTGGTAGTCCGCTTATCTAACCATTTTGATGGTGTCTAAGGCAAGCTGAGGCAGATCCTCCCCTCGATCTCACTTATCTAGCTAATTCGATGGATCATATTTTGATTAGGTCACTGATTGATTCGAGCTAAACCATGTTATTAAGGTAATTATTATGACTGATTTAGGTATCTCTAGACTAGCTTGTAACAAGTCTTCTTTATGACTTGATGAAGTCAGTGAAGGACTTATGACTCGTCGATCAATCTCTTCTCTTATTCTCAAATCATTAAATCAAATCTTCTAAATTATTAGATTCTTAAAATGATATAGTTATGGGATAACTAGTTCATAACCTCCAATTAAAGTACGTGATAATGCATCCAATATTCTAAATAGACATTGAAGGCATCCCACATCTGGTATCTATTAGGTATTGGAATTATCATTCATCATATGACCACCTGTTGTGCCCTTCAGATCAATAGTCAGGTTGGCTGAGCACATTTGGACCTGAATATTCATTTGTTGGATGCATTTGGTGGAGTCATGTTAATGATTAGACCTAACCAAAATTTTCAGTGGAGGTGCCACTCACCTACTGAAGAGATGCTTAAGACAAAACCTAATTGATGAAAATTATTTCTTGAAACAATTGGTTAAGCACCTATCCATGGATGTACTAGGGTTAGCCGAGCCATACTCAAATATGAATGTAGTCTATGTGGATTCTAGTATCCACTAAGAGATTAATGTAATTCTTCGAATTAGAGGTAGAGGCTATCAATACATAAAAAATAGTGAGAGGACCTTTAGACTAAAGTCTGTATCTTTAGGATTAAAATGATTCATATATTAATAGATTTTTAATTTTTTTCAGCTATGGCCAACACTTCATCGTTCTGATTGCTGTTAGACAGCGACAAGCTTACCGGATCAAATTTTGATAGTTGGCATCGAAAGCTAAAGATTGTCCTGTAGCATGAAAGGATCCTGTATATGCTTACGGATCTCGCACCTAAAGAATCTACTGCCACTACACCCTATGCTGCGAGAGACACTTATACGAAGTGGCTCAATGACCGCACTATAGTGCGTTGCATCATGAGGGCAGCTCTGAATGACGAACTTAGTCATAAGTTCAAAGATGCTCAATTCGAGGAGATGATTCAATTATTGAATGAGTCCTTCGGCATCTCTGAAGATATTGAGAGACATAAGACCACTTGCATTGTGTTCAATGCCCGTATGTGAGAAGGAGCATCAGTCATAGATCATGTATTGTACATGATCGAGCAGATTGAATGCTTGAGCAAACTTGACTTTTTATTGCATGAACAGTTGGACAAGGATGCTATCCTAAACTCACTACCGAAGTCCTATCTATCCTTTTAAGTTATTATATGATGACCAAGCCTACAGTAAACTACCATGGTATGCTAGGATTGCTGCAGATATTTGAGAAAGACCATCAGCTCCAGAAGGGGCTGGCACATGTTGTGGGAGGATCATCTATAAGTCGTTATTCCTCCAAGAGAGAAAAGAAGAAGAAGGTACAAAAAGTTTGTGCCATCGATCCAAAGCCAAAGCAGAATAAAAGGTCGAAGATCGACAAGAGCTAGGCAGAATACTTCTTTTGTAAGAAGTTGAATCATTGAAAAAAGAATAATCCTGCATATATAGTTTTCTTGACCCAAACAGGCCAAAGAACAAGAGAAGTAAGCAATCTGTTGCTTCACAAGATACTTATATGCTAACTCCTTATAATTTCTCTATATGTGATACTACTACCTGGGTATTGGATACTGAAAGTCCAATTAATATTTACAATTCATTGCAGAAACTATAAGTCAATAAGAAGTTTAGAAAAGACGAGCAGTTCTTGAATATTGGAGATGAAAGTCTTGTTCTAGTTCTAGCTTTAAAAACTATGCAGTTTGTTTTGAGTCTAATAGTGTCATGTTAGATGAGTGTTATTATTATCCTTCTTTTATGATGAATATCATCTCTACAGGCCTTTTGGGCACATTTATTTTAAATTTTTAATAAAAGATAATTTTTATGATATTATTATTAATGATACTAAAATCATACATGGATAATTAAACATGGTATATACTTACTATCATAGCCTATGGGTGTAATATATATCGAACAAATACTTTAGGATAGATAATATCAGTGATTCCTACCTTTAGCATTATAGACTAGGTCATGTGAACCAGAACAGGATAGACAGGTTAATTAATGAGAGTATCCTTGAAATTTATGATTGTGAATCATTACCGATCTGTGAATTCTGTCTACTTGGTAAGATAATCAAGTCATATTTTAAGAAAAAGGTGAGCGAGCCAGTAATGTTCTAGATCTAGTACATAGGGATGTATGTAGACCTATGAATATAGGCACCAGAGGAGGATATTCTTACTTTATTACATTTACTGACTATCTATCAAGATATAGGTACATCTATTTTATGAAGTATAAATTTGAATCATTTGAAATATTCAAACAATTTCGTAGTGAAGTAAAAAAATTGATTGAAAAGAGTATTAAACTCTTCGATCAGATCAAAAAGGTGAATATCTTACCAATAATTTTTTGACATATCTAGAAGAGAATGGGATTCTCTCATAATAGACCCCTCCTAAAACATCATAACATAATGGGGTGTCAAAAAAGAGAAATCAAATACTGTTAGACATGGTTTGATCCATGATAGACTTTGCGACTCTACCAATCTTGTTTTGAAGATATGCTCTTGAAACTGCCTGCTACATACTTAATAAGGTCCCGAGCAAGTCTATAAATAAAACACCATATAAGATATGGTCAGGATGTAAGCCGGTGCTCTCACATCTTAGGGTTTGAGGATGTTTGGCTTATGCAAAGCATTTAAAGACAGATAAGTTTGGACCTAGGTCCGATAAATACTTGTTCATAGGGTACCCAAAGAACACTAAAGAGTATTACTTCTATCTAGTTGAAGAACAAAAGATGTTCGTCAGCAACAGGATAGTGTTTTTAGAAAAAAAATTTTTTTTGGTAAAAAGAACTAATGCC
>KE504937.1:502487-515497 GCA_000441515.1 Elaeis oleifera
CTTTCATCATAACACAGAAGTTCGATATATAAGATATACAAGTTTATGATAAAAATTATTAAATAAATATTTTATTAATAATTAATTCATATATAATTACATCAATGAGCACAACCGTCAATAGGCTGACGATTAACTTTGGGATACAATTTTCAATAGTTAGAAATGGAGAAGAACCTTACATCTACAAATGGGCTAACGATTCTATAGTCATCTTTCTTGTATTATATGTAGATGATATACTGTTAATAGAAAATGATATTTTGGCTTTGTAAAGTGTAAAGCTGTGCCTATCATCATAGTTCTCCATGAAGAATTTGGGAGCATCCTACATCCTAGGGATGAAGATCTATAAAGATAGATCTAGAAAGTTGCTTAAGTTGTCCTAATCTATATACATCGATGCTATGCTGAAATAGTTCAGTATGAAGAATTTCAGGAAGGACTATCTATCGATAGGCTAAGAATTTTTCTCTCCAAGAAGGATTGTCCAACAATCCCTCAGGAGAGAGAGCGTATGAGTAGAATCTCATATGCTTCGGTAGTAGGATCTATCATGTACGCCATGACGTATACGAGTCTAGATGTGACCCATTCACTAGGAGTAGTGAGTAGGTACGAGTATGATTCGAGAGAGAACTTTTGAAAGATTGTGAAGGCAATCCTTAAGTATTTGAGAAATACTAAGGACCAATGGCTTATCTATAGAGATACTGACTTAAAACTTATGGAATATACTGATTTCAGTTTTCGATCAGATCATAATAATAATAAAATGTATCAGACTATGTGTTTACCATGAATGGAGGAGCAATTTGCTGAAAAAATTTGAAGCAACATACGATGGCTGACTCAGTATGCGAAGCAAAATATGTTGCAGTATTTGATGCTTCAAAGAAGGCTATTTGGTTAAAGAAGTTCATCACTAAACTTGGAGTAGTTCTCTCTTTTGATGGTCTAGTTTTACTATATTACAATAGTATTGGAGCCATAGAACAAGCAAAGGAGTCTAAGTCCCACCACAGAACCAAATACATTCTGCGATGCTATCATCTTGTCCATGAAATTATGGATTGAGGTGACGTCGAGCTGAAAAAGATTGATGAAAAAGAGAACCTGGCCGACCCCTTCACTAAAGCTCTTAGGATCAAAAAGTTCAATGATTGTAAGTAGAAGATGGGTATAAGATACTGCCTCGATTGGTTTTAGTCTAAGTGAGAGTTGTTAGAAATTATATCCTAAAGTCAATTAGTTTATTATAAATAATTAAATTTTGTATATGAATTATTGATCAATGAATAAATTATTTCGATATTTTCATCACAAAGTGTACATCTTCTTTATTAGAACTCTTATGTTGTGATGAAATCTTTAGAACTATATTATAATTGATAAAGAAGGATTTATCAAATAGTTCTTAAATATGTTCATGATCAAATGATACGTCATCAATAAGATGATAATATTTATCGTGCGTAGGTCGTTGTGTGCTATACAAGTTGGTTGTCCTCGTAACTAAAGAGTGTGGAGACATTAGTATGGCATGCAGATGAGATGTAAGAATATATCATCACGGAATAAGTGACTCACCTGCTGAGCACTTTACTGTCAGAAGCAACTTGCAAAATGTATGGGCATAAGTGTCCCTTAGATCTGAGATCACCATAGTAACTTGCAAGCAACTCACTATGCTTTGGTGCCAGACTATTTATATTTCTAATGTAGTGATGGAAGGCTATTGGGTATAGTCAAGTACTTACGAAGTCTGTGTATGGATCAAGATGGGATTGATCCCTTTGAATTATAGGAGTTAATACATCACTATATTTTAATTAGTAAATATTAGCCAGAGTAATCTATGTGATGGATTTAAAAATTGAAATACGTGTAGATGATTGTTTCAGAGTTGACAGTTAAATCCTAGATTATCTTGAGTATTAGGATCAAGGGATGAATATATAGTAACCATATGTCGAGGTTCTTGAATATTGCTTCGTAAATATTCGATCTATCTGAACGTCGAGTATCATTGTAGATGGTCACTTCGATTAGTATAGAAAGAAGTTTTGATGCTACCGGCTTAATATTCGAACCTATGGAGTCACGTATAAAAGTCAAACAATGTAAAAAAGAATTGATCGAATATTTATGTGTTCAATTTAAAAGTATGAGACTTGATTGAACATATAGATTAATTAATTAAGAATTAAGTTGTCAGTCATATGAAATTAAACACTGACTATGTTCAGCTATTACTGTGCATAAGGTGTGGATTTGATTCTGAGGATGAATTAAATCAAATCAATGATCCAAGTAATTATAAAAAATTTGATTTGAATCTTAATTATTTTAGATCAGATCTAATTTAATTAGACTTAATTTTATTAAGATTTGATTGGGTTAATTATTAAGTTGGACTTGGACAAGAATCCTAATTGGATTAGGATCAGCAGCCTTTTCGAAATTGATTCGAATCGAATTCGAATTGGATTTGAATTGATCCGAAGCTGATTTTATGCACTTAGATACTTTTTTTAGACATTTTCTCTACTTATGGACCGATCTAGGTGGTTTGGAAAGGGGCTGGAAACAGCCCCCTCCCTTGGGTGTGTGCTACAATGAAGGGAGGCACCTTTCCTACTTGGATTAGGATTTCTTATACTTTAGAGAGTTTGGATTTGATTCAAACATAGAGAGTCCTTTTCCTAGCACCCAAAGGAGTTTGATTTGATCTAAGACCTCTTGCCTATATAAGGAGGGGTGTGGAGAAGAGAAAGAAGGAATCAATTCTAGGCTTGGCGTGGAGAATCCTCTTGGTCTGGGCATCCCCTCTCTTTTGGGCATGTCCTCTCCTTGGGCTTCTCTCTCCTCTTAGGCATCCTCCCTCCTCTTGGCGTGGTAGCGTGTTGGCTGCTCCAAAACTTTGAGATCAAATCTCAAGAGTACTTCTCCTTTCTCTTCGAAGAATACATTCATCCCTCTCTTCTACAGAGTTTGGCATGCACACAAAGTAGAAGATCCACGCATCTAGATCTTGCGAAGCATATTGATCGAGAAGCTTCTTCAATCTTGATTTTCTTTTACTGTGAATCAAGATGAGAATTGATAAATATTATAAAATTTTAATTACTAATCTATTCTTTCCTCCTGACATCCGATACGATCGGATGAATTTTCCTTTAGATCGAGCAATAGGTATTGAAAAAATCAAGGGGTCCCAAAACACATCAATGGTAGCACCTGTTCCTATTGACAAGATAAAATGGGGCTGTACCAAAGGCCCATACTAACACAATATTGACAAGACACACAAGCAATTGCCTGGTTTATAATGGTCTTGCCACGAACCCATGAAGTGATATTTCGTAAAACAATTTGAGCCCATAAAGAGTTTGGATGCGATAAGACTTGAACCGCAAGGTTACATAAGAAAGCTTTGCAGAGATGGAACAAATCAATCAAATCTAAACCTCCCTGATTTTAAGCATGTACACCATGATAGACCAAGCAATAGAATGAAAGCCCAACCGATCAGAAAGTATCCCCATAAAAATGCTCAAAATTCCTTCTTTAATTTTGCAAGAGTAGCTAATGGCATTGGAATTGCTGAGAAGTAATAAAGAGGAATGGAGGATAGGATGAACTGAAGAAGGGTTGCTCTGCTAGCTAAGGATAGAGCCTTCCACACCTAAGTTGCAATTAGGCCGTCAAGTGATGTATGAGACAGGTAAGAAGAAGCTAAAGACAAACTTGAAATTGGAACACCCAAATATTTCAATTCTCTCACTTTTCATTCATTTGATAAAGATGCCTAACCAGATACTTCAAGTCAAGTGTAGCATTCGCACTAAAGATGAGTCAAAACTTGTTAACATTAACTACTTGGCCTGAAAGAGAACAGTAGGCATCGACAACTAAGAGTAAATGAACAATTTTGATGGAAGTTTAGGTAATTAACAAACAATCATACCAAAAAAAAAAAATGAAATAGCAGATCCCCTTTAATCGGTCAATACAGTCGAAGTAGATGATTGTGTACAACATAATGTAAGAAACAAGAGAATACCTTAGAGCATAAGATCAACAAATATGGTGATAAGGGACATCCTCATCATAGGCATCTAGCCGGCACAAACTTAGAAGTTGGTGAGCCATTAATGATCAAAGAAAATAGAGAATTGATCACACATTGCCTTATCAAGGAAAGAAATCTAGAGTGAGATCCAAATTGTGCCAGCCGTTGAAACAATAACATCCATGAAACCCGATTATAAGCCTTTTCCATATCTAACTTAATCATCATCAAGCTTCATAGAGAAGAAACCCTCATTAAGGAATGAATCAGTTCTTGACTAAGAAGGATGTGGTCAATAATATGACTCCCTTGAAGAAAGGCCCCCTATTCTGGGAAATTACATGAAGTAGTATAGGCTTCAATCGATGAACTAATACTTTAGTTGTTAATTTATATATAGTATTATATCAGCTTAAAGGTTGAAAATCATGCACTGCTTCCACGTTGGCCATCTTTGGAATCAACATAATATATATTCTTTCTAAGTTATAGGCATTGTGGCTATGTGAAAAAAGTATGGGACACCCTGAATGGCTTCTTTTTTAATAATAGGCCAAAATCAAAAAAAGAAGAAAGTAGAAAATCCATTAGGCCCTAGAGCTTTATCAGGATGTATAATGCACAATGCCCGAATTATCTCTTGCTCAGTGACCTCTTGAAGCAAATGTATACTTTTTGATCATTAACCTTCGACTATACAATTAGTAAGTCAATTTATTATGGCATAGGTTGTGTAGAACACCATTGCTAAAAAATCCAAAAGCATTTGATGAACCTATACTAGATTATCAATCAACTCTCCTTGAGGTGAACGAAGATGCAAAATTTTGTTCCTACATCTACACAATACAGTGGATTGATGACAATATTAGCATCTCCATCCTATAACCAAGTAATCCTGAGATTTCTAGCACCAACAAAACTTCTTGCATATGAAGGTTTCTATGATAATCACACATAATAGCCACCAATCTCAGATGTTCTTGGTCATGAAGTCATTCTTGTGGAGCTTTTAGAATTTGCAACTAACACAACTACTCCTTCAAAAGAGATCCTTTCTGAAATAAATTGCCAATGCTCCTCTTCCATTGATTCAATGCAAGCTTAGTGATATGAAGTAGCTTAGTCAAATGGATTTCAAGTGAATGATAATGCTCACAACATTAGGCTTGCTTAATGACCTCTTGTATGCCATCACAATTGAGCTAGAATTTTCAAACTGAAATGGTGGATGTTCCTTAGAGACCCTTTATTTCTAGAAAGACATACTCCTAGAAAAGCTTGGCTCGTAGGAGGCTCTCTGAGGAACAATTGATGGCCCCCTAGACTAGAAAGAAGGGAGACCCGATCTCCACAAGTCATAAAGGGAACCTTCTCAACTTTATTCCTTTATGTGTGGTATGATTTGGGGTATTCATACCATCAGCTCGAAGATGTATGACCCTAGAGGGGCCTGGGTGGGACCGAGAGAATGAAAGGATGGGGGCCAACTATGCATGGCACTTCTCGACCATATCTTCGAGGGACAGTCAATCACAGATAGGATAAAGGGTGGTGATCAAAAGCATATTAGGTTAAATGACATATATCTGATTCCGAAAAAAGATCTAGCCAACTAAATATTGGTAGCAAAAGCATGATCCAACTTTTTCCAAACCCTAGCAAGATCCAACCAATTATTACCCTATGTATAATGAGGACCCAAATATTCCAAATCCATTAGCCCCTTTGGCATAAAAATGCCCAAAATTTTGAAACTTCACGATCAATAATAAAAGATTTATCTCATTTCTTATCTTCCATGCAATTAAAATCACCAATAACTAGCAAAGGTAACCCAAAGACATAGCTAAATTAACTTGGGCCCACAACTTCCGATGCTCCAACATATACTAGCATAAATTACTCCTAACAATTAAGTTGGACCAGACAGTAGACTAATCACCCCAAAAGCAACATGACTGTCATGATGCATAGAGGTAATATCACCCACATTCTTGAGCCAAGCAACTATAATATCCCAAATGACCCCATGGAATCATATATATCTCCCAGTTAGGCCCCATTAACCTTTTAATATGTCCTAAAGCATGCTCAGAAAATCTTGTTTCAAGAAAACACACAACTGACGGACTATGTTAATGGATTGAAAACTTTGTGCAATTCAAAAGGGGGATCTTAGCAACTTGCCAATAATTCCATGTTAACACCTTCATGATTCACAATAGAATTAATGGATAGAGAAAGGGGCTGAAGGATCCTATAGACAAGCCTCCTACCTAATCTTAGATTGTAGTTGATGAATATAAGTCGCATGAGTAAAAGAAAATGTTCCAGAATTATCATGAGAATCCCTATTTGTTGGACCCAAAGATAGACTGGCTTTAGACATATAGTAGCGACTATCTCCACCAACCTCCACACACCTTTTGAAACTAGTGCAAGAGAAACATGTTGTCGAGGATTAGAAGGTTTAGCTACCAATAATTACTTGCTAGCCTGATCTGACCCTATTTGTTCCATAATTAGAACCTTGATTTAGAGGAGGATCAGAACTAGGAGATGCTGCTACCTTTTGAGCCTTAGAAGGAGATCTCCTCCGCTTCTCTTTAACTGGTGCCACAATAGAAGATTCAGCCCATTAGGTGAGACCATCATAATCTCTTTTTAGAGTATCAGATGTATATACTGGCTCATCTTTTGCTAATGGTGCATATCTAGAGCCAGACACTTCCTAGGAAGTAGATGGTGATGACTGCATTCCTTTAGGTGGAGACTTCTTGGAAACTTTCTTTGACAGTGTCCAATGCCCCAATTTCCAATCATGACCATTAGGTGGTGTTATGGGGTTACACTACCATGGCCTTTGTCCTTAGAATTACTGTCGGATATCCTCACTAGCCACCAGCTGACGAGTAGAAGTGAACATCAATAGTAAGCATCATCTGGATGTCCTGCTTATTCCACATCAATATAGACCTCGGCTATACGCATCATCTGAATATCCTACTCCCTGTATGAGAGAGTTCTCATCACTGTAGCCCTAACCTAGAATCCTTGAAGCTGGGATGAAGCAGAGGACCCCATCGGACTCAATCCGTGGACAAGGTCTTCAGCCAACTACCAATGACTACCACCCAATCGGACTCAAGCTAACGACTTCAAAAATCCTTTGAAAGTTAAGCCATTACAAGGAGAATGTGGGCCAGCCCCTTGTCAATATCAAATGGTTCTATAAAGCTACTGATGGTTATGATGAAATGTGGAATACCACTTAATGTCATTAATCATCCATTACCTATGATTCTCCACTACGGTTATCGGTAACCAAGGTAACATACATTTTCCCTTGTATAAAGAAGACTATAGAGGATCCTTTGATAAGCTTTTTGGACATAGAAGCACTACTCCTTTGCTAGATTCTCTCTCACTATTTCTAAAACTTCGGCTAACTTAAGCATCGATGGATCCTCCACTGGAGAATCTTTGGTGATTGAAGTTTTCTTGGAGGTCCTAGGAGTGACAAATCATCCTTGGATCGCCGCTGACCACTAATATTCTTTCTTGGATCACTACCGACCAAGCTATTTCATCTTAGCCCAGAGTGTTGTGGTAATAAATTGGCACCAGAGAAAGGGCTAAGCTGATCAAAACATAGAAAAATTATGGCAAGATGCAACAACTCTACTGACAGTCAGCTTAACAAAACCAGGGTGGAGACACCCAGCTATCCATGCCTCATGGGGCCGCACAACCCTTGTAGCCACCCGTGATGGTGGATCCACCATAGTTTGACGATCTGGTCTAATAGGTCTAGGCATTGGCCACCACCATACACCATTTATAGCAAACTATGGAGCAGTAGAAGCTACCACAACCTGCTCCCCAAACTATGCCTCCCTGGCATAACCATTAGAACCACTCCCCCTCCTCGGGGTGCACATCGGTTTGCTCTACCCGATCGGTGATCACCATCTCATCCGGGGTCCAAGCATGAAGAGTGATGCCATCACTTCCTAATCTCCTCCAGCAGAGAGTCCACCCTAGGTTACTCACCATGCCTTGGAAAGTCTCACAAGTAGGAGGACCTCGAGTAGAAGGTTCGAGAGATCAAGAATCATCTAGGCGAGGTCCAAATGGGCAGTCGAGGGAATGATGAAGCCCTTCGCTTCAATTCCTTACCACCCTTCTCTCACTCCATTATCTAAGAACTAATTCTAGCTTTGTTCAAGATTCCACAAGTAGATCTATTCAATGGCTCTACTAATCTTTTAGATCACTTTGAGGGCTACCAGACTTTTATGATGCTCTAGGATGCCTCAAACATGGTCTTCGGCCTCTTCTTCCCTATAATTCTAAAGAAGGTGGCACAAGTTTGGTACTTCAGCCTTCAGCCAAGGTCAATTTTTCTTTAAGCAACTTGGATATCAGTTCATTACTCATTTTGGAAACAACCTAGTTCAGTCCAAAACTCAGACAATCTCTTCTCCATCTATTAGTAGGAAGATGAATCTCTGCATGACTATGTAGTGTATTTTAATGCAGCCATATTGGAAGTGTGCAACCTAGATGAAACCGTCACCATATCCACTTTAAAACAAGGCCTCTGCAATGAGTGCCTCATCTATTCCCTTGACAAGGCATGTCTGAGGGATTACTTTGACCTTTGGCTTAAGCTCACAAGTTTATACAAGTCAAAAGGGCCAGATCGCATATCGACAAGAGGGAGGTTGGGCTCCCAACAAGAAGAAGTGTGCATGGGACGACATGCACCTGAATCAATCCGAAACAAGTCCCTCCTAACTAGCAAAAGCTTCTCAACTGAGGAGTCTACCTCGGTGCTATAATAACTACATTGATTGTCCTCGAGCTCAAATCCTCATAGAGATCGAGGGCTGGGGTGCCTCCACTGACCTTGATCGATGAGGTCTTTATCAATGTAGTGGAACAAGATGAAGTACTGTCACTTCCATCATGACTATGATCATGATATCGATGAATGTCTTTAGCTGAAGGATTTGATTGAGGCTTTCATCTGATGAGGCTATCTCAACAAATTTGTCCAGGAGTAGCAGAACTATGCACCCAAGGAAGCATCTCACCACCAAGCTGATGAGGAGAACAATAAAAACTGACCTACAACTGGTGTAATCAACATGATCTTGGGCCTTAGAGGCGGCAAGAGGGTAGAAGATTGGACTGAAGATCAAAAGAGATAGAGGATCGATGGCATAATTTCATTTTCTAATCATGATGTTTGAGGAGTTCAAACTCATGATGATGTTATCATCATTTTTATTATGATAGCAAATTATAATATAAAAAGAATTCTTATTGATAATGAAAGCTCCATGGACATCTTATTTATAATACTTTCCAATGAATAAAACTACCGACTGATTGGCTATGGCTACCTTAGTTAGATTTTTAGAAGACTCTGTGGAAGTGGAAGGGGAGATTACTTTATCAGTGACTATTGGGGAAGCACCTTGACAGCAAACCATGGAGCTGACTTTTCTCATCATATGGGTGTCTTCTTCCTATAATGCAATCCTCGGATGAACTAGACTTAATGCATTTATGAGCAATCATCTCCACATACTACTTACTGGTCCAATTTCCAACTCAAAGTGGAGTAGGTGAATTTCGAGGAGACCAAATACTAGTCCAATAATGCTTCCTCATAACTATCAAAGGAAAGAAATCAATAGAGGCTTTGCCAATCGAAGAACATGAGGAGGAATTGGACAAGTCTTAAGGAGAGCCAGTCAAAGAGCTTATTACCATCACCTTCAGAAATGATCCGATCTAAACAATTCGAATTAGTTCATGCTGACATCGATCCAATCACAAGGATAGATTAATGGCATTTCTGCAAGCCAACGAAGACATCTTCATCTGACTGATATCAGACATGTTAGATATTCTTTCTAATATAATCATCTATAAATTAAATGTAAATCTAGAATACCGACCACTATGACAAAAAAAGAGAAGCTTCACTCAAAGCAGTAATGAGCAATTGATGAGGCAGTCAACAAACTTATGGCAGTGGGTTTGATCCAAGAAGTCCACTAATATTGTGTGATATTGTCATTAGAACACCGTGATTATCAATTTAAATCTAACTTCTAAAAATCTAAAAATATATAGAAAGCAATGAGTCGGATCGATTCCATAAAGAAGGTAGTGCTAATTTGAAAACTTTGATTTTTTAAAAGAAAAAAAAAGATGCAAAAAGTAATTAAAGTTGAAAAATAGAAATTTAAAAGTATGAAAAAAAACTTGATACTGAGATCTACTATCTAGATCTTATCTTTACTTGTAATAAAAGTAAAGAACAATAATTTAAAGAGCATGAAAATAATTTTTGTATTAATTAAAATTAGAATTCAATTACAAAAATTTAAATGAATAAGTAAATAAATAAAAATTATAATAAATAATTCAAAATCGATTGGCACAATCTCGTCAGAAAGATGGTTGATGAACTCTTCTTTTTTCAAAATTCTCAGAGCATGCTAGGCTTCCTCTTCTTCTTTCTCTTTGGATCTGATCTTCTATAAATTTTTTAATTTAATTTTATTTTTTATAATTTTTTCTTCTCCCTGAACTCCTTTTTATTATAAAATTTTGTGATGCCCCCATATCCTTGGAGGTGATCACAGGTGGAGTCAGTTCAATATGCTCCAGATTCACTATGATGGGTGAGGTCATAGGCTAAAACAGAAGTGGTCCCAGGGTGGAGATAGTGCATAGTTTCTACGAGCTCAAAGTTTAACGATGAGAAATTCGAGGAGTTTGGTTAGGGCTCTGGATACCTAGGATATAACATGGAGCAAGAAACCAAGCGAAGGCTTTGCCAGTAGAGGAGTCGATTCGGATTAGATCAAGTCGGCTCGAGCTCTGAGAGAGCCGGTTCAGATACCAAATAGAGAATAGCATTTCATGACACACTAGTGGCATGGCATCCGAGCTGACTCAAGGTTTGGTCGAGCTGGCTCTAGTGCAGTCAAGTTGACTCAAGCTCTGATTGAGCCGACTCGAACTATAGGAACAGATGCATGAGATTTCTATTTGAGTCTGAGGTCAGGTTTTGATTCTAGGATCTTAAGGTTTGGTTTGATGGATCTTAAGGAGACTAACTCAAGGAGTGAGTGCATGATCAGATCGTAGATGTACATAGATTTGGAAGAGTGCATTTGGGTTAGTCTAGGGATATTTTTTAGGTTTGGTTTTGTCCATTGTATAGGCTATATATATGTTACTTGTTACAAGAAGAATGAATCAAATCCTTTTCTCCTGAAACCCTCATCTCTCTCTTTTCTCTCTAGTTACACGTCATATAGGAGGGGCAGCAAACCCTAGCCACCACCTCTAAGGAATGAAAGAAGGGAGGTGCATCCTTCTGAAGCAAAACTCTGGTGACGTCTCCTTTGTGAGAAGTTTACTAGTGTTCTTAAGTCTCCACATTCTGAAAGTTTGCATAATAATTGATATCAGAGCTAGGAGGAGCATGGAGAAGCTTGGAGATGTCAGGAGTTGAAGATCGGAGTTGAAGATCTTCAAATCAGCAAGGTTTCCCTGTCAAAGATATTTTTTTCAAACAGATTTGTATTGTTTGCGGTTGTGGTTTGAGACATTATGAGCAGTGGGTTGAAGATTGACTTTCAAAAGTTTGACGAAAAAGAAAACTTCTCAATATGGAGGACAGGAATTTAGGATCTGTTGGTTCAACAGGAGTTGGATTTGGCTTTGGAGGAAAAGCCAGAAGGAATGATAGATCGAGCTTGGAGTTCTTTGGAGAAGAGGGCCTATTCGCTGATTAGATGGTGTTTGGCGGACTTAGTGCTATATAGTGTGCTAGAAGAGAAGACACCTAAAGGATTATGGTCAAGGTTGCACTCCCTGTACATGGAAAAATCATGTGCAACATCTTTATGCTGAAGAATAATTCTATAGCCTTCGGATGGAAGAAGGTGGAGGTGTATTGGGACATGTTCAGTGGTTCGACCAGCTAAGTATGGATTTACTCAATTTAGGTGTGGCTAGGAGGAGGACAAGTCCCTGATGTTGCTGTGCTTGCTATCCAGGAGCTACGATCCACTGGTGATGACTCTATTGTATGGAAAGAAGATCTTAGTCTATGAGGAGATAGTATCAATCCTTTGAACAAATGAGTAGAGGGAGCATATGGTGAGAGATAGTATGAAGGTTCCCTAGGATGCTATGGTGGCCAGTGAAAGGTCTGGGAGGGGGGAGGTGTTGGAAAATATAGGTGATTTCATGCATGTATTCAAAATTTTTGAAATAAATCACAGTAGAAAGCAACTAGATTAATCTTATTAATCTAATATTTATATGATCAGATCAATAAATCAACCTACTCTAGGATCTATGACATGATATGTAGCATATGAAATCTGAAAATCAAAAATAAAATCTACATGCTACATGTGAGCAATAGATCAAATCTACTGATAATCTGAGTTCAAAACTAGAACCTAAGCATGGGTTGATGATCACCACTGTTGAGAGATGTGGTGAAGAGATCCTCGCTAGTTGCTCACAACCGCACACATATCCGACCTCTACGGGATGTCCACTCAAAGCTCCGATCCGATCGATATCGTTGGGAGTGCTAGCTCGCGTGAAGTCCATCTTATTGGCTGATCTGGATCCTTTCTTCAAATCTCTTGAACCTTTTAAGAGGTTGAAGATGAGCATCTAGAGGAGATGAAGAGGTAGAAAAATTTGGAGAGGAGACATTCTTCTCTCTTCTTTTCTCTCTTCCTAAACCCTTAGGATCAAACCCTAGGGTTCTAGATTTTCGCTCACCCAAGAGGAGAGGGCTCTCCTCTTCTTCATGCCATGAAGCCATGCCAAACCACTTCACCATGAAGATAATCTTTGATGTCTGTCATGCATGCACAAA
>KE504937.1:538570-554147 GCA_000441515.1 Elaeis oleifera
TTATTATATTATATTATCTTTAAGCAAGAAGGAATAAGAGGTAAGTTTTAAATTAGGTTAATCAGGTATGAGAAAATCTAGTGAATCTAACTAAATGAAAAGTAAATAATATTAAGATTAAAAGATAAGTAGATAACCTACAAATAAAGCAATAAATCAAATCTACTTTTAGGATAATAAATTATTCTAAGCTATAGCAAGTAGTAAATCACTAGGAATAATGGATAGTAATAAATAAGGTAACTACTTAACTATGCAAATAAGATAATCTCACAGTTAAGAATAAAAGGTAACTATGTAATCTAAGTAAAAGGTAAGGAGTCTAATCTATTGAGAAAATAAAAAATCACTAATTATATAAAGCAATAAATTATTCTAAGTTATAGAATGCAGTAAATTACTAGGTTATAGAAGTAAAAATTTTTTATACATATAAATAAAGTAATCTAGCTAAAGAGTAGTGAATCTACCATATATAAAAAGCAATATAAGATAAAATTTTAAAAAAATAAATAGAAAGTAGTTAAGTAATTAAAATTAATTAATTAATAATAAAAAGTAAATTATCAATCAGTAAATAAAGTATGAAAATAAAAGTGCAAAAGAAAAAATAATCAATTAAAAAAATAAAGTAGTAAATATTTTTTTTGATTTTTTAATTTTTTTAAATAATTACGTCATGATCCTCGACAATGATGTCAAAATTTGATACGCATCGTAGCATACCAAAATTAACCCTACTCACTACTATGTAAATAGGGTGAGTTGAGATTGTATCCACAGGGATCTTAGGTTGATTATTTTAAAAATATAAATAAAAAGAATACTAGATCGTAAGAAACCAAGAATGAAATATGAAGATTGTAATAAAATATTTTTTATTGATCAAATAAAGAAGCATACAATGGAAAAGAAATAAAAGTTCGATATAAGAACAATGAAATCAAGTTGATCTTCTCACTGCACCCGATAGTGGATGTGCCTCCTTAAATCCTTCATCTTCCTCCATGTAGACAGCAGCAGGATGGTTAGAAGGCTTGATTTAGAAACTCTAAGGAAGAAAGGAAGATGGAAGAGGATTTGGGAATATGGAAGGATAGCAGCACTAGGATTAAAACCTCTCCTAAATTTTTTGAGATGTGAAAAGAGATCTATGGAGGAATATGGTAATGGGTAAGGAAGAAAAGATGGATTGCTAGAGTTAGTACCTCCCTAGACTTATGGAGAAGAGAAAGAGGAGAGAGAGAGAGAAGCTTGAAGAAAACTTAGGGTTGGCTTGATTGGAGAAGATAGAGACCTTGGAGTTTTATTTATAAAGTAGGGAGTGGCTCATTTCTCATGAATAAGGGTACAAGAGAATTTAGGATTTCATAAAGAAAGATGAGAGCGTGAATAAGGACCCTGAGATCAAGCCTCTTGCTTCTCTTCCATTGATCAATAAGTCGTGTTCACACTTGGATGGGAGCTGGTTGTCTGGTTCACTCAAACTTGATCTGATTTGAGTCTAATTTGATTTGTATGAACCCAAACTCCCAATTATCTATAAAATAGATTAAAAAATATCAATTTTTTAATAATAAAATATAATTAAATAGAATTATATGCCTCTAGTGACTTAATTCAAGTGTTCATCATCGCCCTTCACAAATTTTTCACACACAAAATTTATTTCCATGCTAAATCAGATCCTCATCTGATTTTTCATGATGAAAACCTCTCTTTGTCACACAAAATAAAAGAATCCAAAGTGTGGCGTGTAGGTGGTTTGGATGAGATCCAATCTCATCTTGATAGGGAGTTATCTTTGAAATCAAAATTCAAACCTTTCTTTTATCAAAATTAATCCATACTTGGCATTGAGAAAGGGGTGACATCTGATGTTATTGGTGTGGAGAAACTTCAAGCAAAACATTTTTAGCATGAAGAAAAAATGGTGTCCATAATTGGGTGGCACAAAGGGAAGAGTCTAACACTCCATGGACTCTAGGGTTCCTTATTTGATTCAAAATTGAATCATATTTGGTTAAGTCCAAATAAATAGATAAACCTAATCTAATTAGATTCATGAATCTTTGATCAAATTTCAATCCAAATAGAAATTAATTGAACCAAGATCTTAATCAAATCAGGGATAATTCTCGCTTAGCGATTAGATCATCTCATAACCTAATCGGGTCAAACTTAATTAAATCTAATTCAATTAGATTAGATTTAATTTATTATTTAATCAAATTAAGCTAATCAGCAATTTAATTATCAATTAATTTTTATTAATTCATAAATACTTAGCAAATAAATTTATCACAACTTTTGCTTAAGGTTAACTATCAATTGAATTGATGATCAAACCCTTGAATGATTCTCAATCGTTGATCAGCCACATGATCAGTTAAAAATTTTTTTGAGCATGACCCCATAGATTCAAACCTAAGCTGGTAGCATAGGAATAAATTTTTGAACTAATCGATGTAAGCATCTAGCAATGAAATCCGATGTCCGGATAGGTTGAATGATGGTGAAGCAATATTCAAGAACCTATTGGCGTATGGTTACTGTATAATTCATCTCTTTGGCCTTAATGCTCAAGGAGACCTAGGATTTAACTGTCGACTCTAGATTAGTCATCCACATTATATTTTAATCTTTTAAATCCATCACATGGATTATCTGAGCCTAGATTTTACTAAATTAAATATATTGATGTATTAACTCCTACTTATTTGGAGAGATCAATTTTTCTTAACTCACACACTGACTTAACAAGTACTTGACTATATCGAAAAATCTTCTATCATCGAATTAGAAATTTAGATAGTTCGGCACCAAAGTACAATGAGTTGCTTATAAATTATCTTGGTGATCTTAGATCAGAGAGACACTTATACCCATATCCTTCGTGAGCTACTCTTGACAGTAGAGTACTCCACAGTTGTTCACGTTCAATGAGATGTACTCCTACATCTCACTTGCATGCCATATTAGTATCTCTACACCACTTGGTTACGAGGACAACCAATGCATATAGCACACAACGACCTACACTTGATAATCACTATCATCTTAGTAATAGCGTATCGTTTAGTCATAAATCAGTTTAAAGACTATGTGATAAATCTTCTTTTATCGATCAAAGTAGTCTTAAGGACTTCATCACAACATAGGAGTTCATTAGAAGATGTAACCTTGCGATGAAAAATACTAAATAACTTTAGTATTGATCAATTCATATGCATTTATAATTAGTACAATGGTCAAATGATTGGCTTTAGGATACAATTTTCAATAGAAGGATAGACACAAGGCAGAGAAGAGGCAGTGTTCTTCAAGGATTATCAAGGAGGTTAGGTGCTACATGTGCAGGTAGCTAGGGCACATGAAGAGAGATTGCCCATAGAGGAAGAAAGGAAAGGGAGAAGGTTCTAGATCGAAGTCATCCAGTGCATTGGCTGAGAGTGATGTATCAGATGTCTTCTGATATTATTGACTAGATACAGGGAGGAGACAGATCAGTGGGTACTGGACTCTGCTAGCTCTTGTCATTATACACCTCATCGAGCTTGGTTCGTTTCTTATACACAGGTGGGTGAGAGGCAGCAAGTGATACTAGGAGATGGGAGCTCTTGTGGTGTAGCAGGAGTGGGTTCCATCAAACTGAGGATGTATGATGGGAGGATATGGACCTTGACAGATATGCATCATGTTTCAGATCTCAGGAGGAGCATAGTATCACTTGGATACTTAGAGGAAAAGGGCTTCATTTTCAGAAGCAATTCAGAAATGCTAAATGTCTTAAAGGGTGATAGGATTGTGATGAGAGGGAGGAGGTTGAGGAGTCATTTGTACTAGATGGTGGGATCTGTTATGTCTGAGGAGGCTAAAATGATTATTTCAGCCATGGAGAATTAGTCAGAGGTTCAGTTAATGTAGATTGGACAACTGATGGTGTGTTTATCAGATCTGACTGTTGTTGGGTCGTTAGATCATAGGGAGGTGGAGCATCGAGCATAGGTGTGTCCACATATGGAGGAGGAGCACCAGAGGAGGTTCCTTCATGGATGATAATGAAGACCATGGCCATAGCACGAGATCTAGATGAGGAGGTGTAGAGGGAGGTGGAGTCTCCCAGATGCTCGGACAGTGGTGAGCGGGCACCAGGAGAGGGCCTAGAGGTGTATGCATCAGGGTTAGATGCTACAGCAGTGACAAATCCAGGGAGGACCCAGAGACCTATGAGGAGGTTTCCACCAGCATGGACCATGGGTGGGTCGGAGGCAGGGGATTGGAGCTGCAGTCATTCTAGGATTTTTTGATGCTGCGATGAAGCATGTCATAGGAGCAGCGGTGGTTAGAGCCATTGGGCTAGTGGTGACTAGAGCTACTAGAGCAGCGATAAGCAGAGTCACTGGAGCTATGGCTGTTGGAAGTCATAGGTGGAGTAGTTGGTAGCGCAATGGTGGAGTCACGGAGGTAGCAGCAGGAGCAGTTGCTGGATCAGTGGTGGGCACAGTCATTGATGATAGGACCTATAGGAGTGGTGTCCAGATGTAGAATGAGATCTTCAACCATAAGGAAGGCAATGGTAGTCCCTCGGACAGCTCCAAGACTGAGATATACTGTAGTGGTAAGGAGATCTATGGAGTTAACTTCACTCCTCATTGGTCAGGACATGCAGAGGATTGGAGCTTGATGAAGAAGAGTAGTGATCGCCATGGCTTTGGAGGCACCAAGGTGGAGATTGTATGGATTTTATGGTACCCCATAGCTTTGGAGGTGACCACAGGTGGAGTCGGTTCGATAGGCGCCAGGTTCACTATGACAGGTGTGGTCATAGGCTAAGATAGGAGTGGTCCTGGGGTGGAGGCAGTGCATAGTTCCATAGACTCAAGGTTCAATGACAAGAATTTGAAGAGCTTGGTTAGGACTCTGGATAACTGGGACACGAGGTAGAGTAAGGAACCAAGCAAAGGGCTTCTGCCAACAGAAGAGTCGACTCGACTCTAAGAGGAGTCGACTCGAATCAGGTCGAGTCAGCTCGAGCTCTAAGAGAGTTGGCTTGGATGACAAACAGAGAGCAATATTTTATGGCACACTAGTGGCACGACATTCGAGTTGACTCGAGATTTGGTTGAGCTGACTTGAACTATGAAAATAGATGCATGGGATTTCTATTTGGGTCTGGGGTCAGGTTTGGATCCTAGGGTCTTAAGGCCTGGTTTGGTGAGTCTTAAGAGGACTAACTCAAGGGATGAGTGCATGATCAAACCATGAGTGTATATGGTTTGGGTGAGTGCATTTGAATTAGTCTAGGGAGTTCTTTTAGGTTTGGGATTTAACCCCTTGTATAGGCTATATACATGTAACCTTTTACAAGAGGAATGAATTGAATTCTTTTCTCTCAAAACCCTCATCTCTCTCTTTTCTTTCTTTCTGGTTGCACATCATATAGGAGGGGTAGCAAACCCTAGCCACTACCTCTAAGGAAGGAAAGAAGAGAGGTGCTTCCTTCTCAAGCAAAACCCTAGTGCTGTCTCCTTTGTGAGAAGTTTGCTGGTGTTCTCAAGTCTCTACGTCCTAGAAAATTACACAACATTTATAGCTTTTCTGACCCCCTCATATCAAATCTCCTGGTTAATCATGGAATACCATGCTTTACAGGACTCCTGGTCACTTCAAATCTCTCAAAATTGTGTCCCAAGTGCATCCTAGCTTTCTAGCCATCGAATCTTTATCAAACGCCCCTGATCACTCTAAAAAATCGCTGCCTAGTGCCTTATCAACCCAGGAATCAATATTGGCAGTTGAATCTTGCCTGATCTACATTTTGGATTGTTAGATGGTGCAAAAGATTCTCTTCTGTTTAGTTCTCCCAGTCGGCAACTCCCATGATCGTCCGATCATGCCCCTGGGTGGCTTTGGACCATTGGATCGCACACTGTAGTAGGCCACCACCATTAGATATGGGAAAGTGTGTTCCTAGCCATCCGATCAGGTGTTCAGTTCCCTCTTAGCTATTTGATGGTGCAAATTGGCTTCCACCCTCCCCTGCACCACATGTAGATCGGAGAACTATTTCTGTGGATCGTCGATGGACCGACCGGTTGGTCTATGGTACACTGAGCGGACTTTTGGGTCGAATTGAGCTGGTTTGGGCTAAATTTTGGGCTAGATTTGAGTTTGTTTTTCTTGGATTTGTTCTTGCCTTTGGGTCTTCATTCGGGATCCATTTTGAGTCTGATTTGCTCCCAATTTGAGTCCTTTTAACCTGTGAATCAGGCATTTTGTATTGACAATCATCTTTCCTATAGAAGATAAATAGAAGTATCAATTTCTAAAGAATAAAAATGAATTAATATACATTTTGATGCTTCTTACTAATATATTTTCAGTACTTATCATCCATTATCCTGAGTGGATTCTCAACATCATCATGGTTAAGAAAGCCAATGAATGGAGAATTTGTATAGACTACACCAACCTTAATAAAGTTTATCCCAAAGATAGCTTCCCACTCTTGAGGATCAATCAGCCTGTAGACACTACTTTAGGATATCAATTTACTGAGCTTCATGGATGCATATTTAGGATACAATCAAATTTAGATGGCTCCTAAGAACGAGGAGAAGACCGCATGCATAATCGATAAATGTTTGTATTGTTATAAGATGATGCCTTTTGTTTAAAGAATATAGGTGTCATGTATCAGTGCCTCATCAATAAGATTTTAAATACCAAACCTCAATAAAGTTTATCCCAAAGATAGCTTCCCACTCTTGAGGATCAATCAGCTTGTAGACACTACGTTAGGACATCAATTTACTAAGCTTCATGGATGCATATTCAGGATACAATCAAATTTGGATGGCTCCTAAGAATGAGGAGAAGATCGCATGCATAATCGATAAATGTTTGTATTGTTATAAGATGATGCCTTTTGATTTAAAGAATATAGGTGTCATGTATCAGTGCCTCATCAATAAGATTTTTAAATATCAAATTGGCCACAATATGAAAGTCTACATCGACGACATGCTTGTCAGAAGTATGAAAGCAAATCGGCATATTGCTGATTTGGAAGAAGCATGTGGTGGGTTAAGGCAGCATTAGAAGAAATTGAATCCAAATAAGTGTATTTTTGGAGTCATCTCAGAAAAATTCCTCAGATTCTTGGTGGCTCAGTGAGGATTGAAGCCAACCCGAAGAAGATCTGAGCCCTCCTTAACATGAAGTAGCCAAATAGCAAGAAGGATGTGCAAAGTCTATCTGGCCAAATAGCAGCCCTTAACAAATTTATCTCTAGATCAGTTAAGAAGTACCTTTTCTTCTTCAAGGTGCTAAGGCAAATGAAGGCCTTTGAGTGGATAGAAGAATGCCAAACTATTTTAAGGATCTCAAGTGATACCTCGGATCCTCTCCACCTCTCCAAGTTGGAAGAAGGTGAGTAGTTATTATTAGGTTTAGTTGTCTCACCTGGTGCTATTAACTCGATATTGATTTGAGAAGATGCATGGATTCAGAAACCCATCTATACACAAACAAAATCTTTGCGATGCAGAAATCAGATACTCCAAGGTTGAAAGATGATCTACACACTGATTACTTTGTGCACCATCTTCGATCTTATTTCAAGTCCACTCAATAGTCATCTTGACTGGTCAACCTCTGAAGATGATTCTTCAGAGAACAAATACCTCTGGGCACATGGCAAAGTGGGCAATCGAACTCGAATAATACAACATCAATTTTAGGCCTCGACCCATAATGAAAGCCCAAGCTTTGGCCAATTTCTTAGTGGAGTACACTATTCTGGATGGGGAGTCATCCTAGGTACAACCTGAAGATAAAAGAGAAGTTTCATGATGGGTCCTGCATGTCGACAGAGCCTCAAACTAACAAGGTTGCGAGGCCAATCTCATTTTGGCCAGCCTAAAAGGAGTTGTGATAGAGTACACCCTATGGTATGACTTCAAAGCTTTCAACAATGATGCCAAGTATGAAGCCCTAACCACGGGACTATAGCTTGCAAAGGAGCTCAGAGTGAAAGATCTCGCAGTCTTTTCTGACTCACAACTCATCATCGGACAAGTTCATGATGAGTATGAAGCTTGAGATTCAACAATGGTGTGGTCTCTACAAAAGCTCAAGAAAATATTGACAACCTTTCAAAACTTGGAGGTCTAGCAAATATCTAGGTTGGAAAATGCCTAAGATGATGTCCTATCTCACCTCGCAACCTTGAGCCCGACCGACTATAATAAATGAATATTCGTCATGCATCTACAGACTTGGATTGTTGAAGAACCCATGGTATTATAGGTCGGACATGAGCTAAGTTGGATGGATCCCATCATCAACTACTTGGCTACCTATCGACCCCATCTAGGCTTATAGAGTCAAGCGACAGGCATCGTGGTACATCTACATGGAGGAAAATTTTACAAAAAGTCCTTGTTGCCGATGCTGTGCTACTTATGCCCATCCAAGGTAGATTATGCCCTTCGGAGGTGTACAATGGGATCTACGACAATCACTTGGAGGGCAGGTTGCTGGCTTGTAAGATCATCTGACAAGGATACTACCGCTAGACTCTACAAAAAGATGCGGCCGAGCTTGTCAAAAGATGCGAGCTATGTCAAAAGTATGCCAAGATTTAATGAAATCTAGTGGTCAAGCTTATATCAATTGTCACCCCTTGCCCTTTGGCTATGTGAAGAATTGATATTGTCAGACTATTCCTCTAAGCTACTGGTCAAAAAAATTCTTGATCGTGGTGATTGACTACACCAAATGGGTCAAAGTCGCGCCCCTGACATAGATTCTTGAGGTGAAAGCTTGGGATTTTATGTAGAAATAGATCATTTATCGATTTGGACTCCTAAGAGCTATCATTACCGACAATGGATGTCAATTTGATAATTAGAGATTTAAAGATTTCTGCTCAGAACTTTACATCAACCATAGACTCACCTCAGTAGGCTACCCATAATCTAATGGGGAAGTCGAGATGACCAATTGCATGATTTTGCAAAGACTGAAGACCAGACTCAGCCAGATGAAAGGAATGTGGGTAGAAGAGCTTTATAATATGCTATGGATGTATTGGACAATGCCTCGAATGGTGACTGGAGAGACACCATCTAACCTTACCTTCGGAGCTGAAGCAATTATTCTTATTGAAATCTGATTGACTAGACTGGAGCATTATGACAAAGAAAGAAATCTTGGTTGGCTTTGGATAAGTCTGGATCTGCTCAATGAAATAAGGGAACAAGTTTAGATCAAGATGACTTCATATCAACAATGAGTGACTCACTACTATAATACTCATATCAAAATGAAGACTTTTTGATCCGAAGATCTTATCCTGAGATGGGCTGAAGTATCCAAACCCACAGAATATGATAAATTGCATCCGAATTGGGAGGGACCATATCGAATCATGAAAGCCATCCGACCTGGAGCATATAAGTTGGAGACCCTTGATGGCAAGCAAATTCCTCAGATGTGCAACTCCGAGAACCTCCAAATGTACTACCAATAAGGCTTGTAATCATTCAATTTTATTAATGAAATCATTCTTCTTTGAATTTAAATAGATTTTATACAAGTCAAAAAGGTCAGACAATAATCGATGGTAATGTTCAAATATCAAACTTTAGCTGATTATAATATCAATCGAGGGTATTCGGATGCTAGTTTGAACCCCGACAAATGGATTGGAAGCGATCGATTCCTCAAAGGTATGTTGGCTCCAGTGAAGAACTCTAAAATTATGTTTGGCAAGGCATCAACGATAAGGAGATATCCCAACTCAAGTTAGGATGTCCACAAGCAAGTTCTTCAGAAAAGATCTGAGGATGCAATCGAAGCCTTTGACTTGGCAAAAATTCTAACCAATGTTCATGTCCGAATTTACTTTAGTAATCCACATCAGTTGGAAAAGACCTCACCTAAGAAGAATAACTTTAGATGGATTGATCTTCGAAAGATTGAACTTCATAATAGAACCAACTATATGAGATGAGATCGATTATCAGATCATGCTAATGACTTGGAGAAATTTAAGTGTAAACCTAACTATGGATCAACTCTAGAAAATTGACCTCAATTGAGAGATGACTTCGACATCAGGTTAATCCGAGAACTCTCATTTCAATTCAGACAAGTCAACAAGTAAGCATGCACATCAGTAATTTGACAAAAGAATTCATTGCATTTCATTCAAAAAATTTTATTACACAAATGCTGAAGACAAACAAAAGTACAAGAGTATTTTTTTAAATCTTTGACTTTAGCTGGGACCTTAAATCCATGCTCGGTCACCACTGTGGTTTCAGCTTTGGCTTCGATGGTCGACTCGGCATTAGAGGCCTCGATGACGATCAGCTTGATAGCTGCCTCAACTATAGGCTTGCTCAGGGCTTTGGCCTCTAGGATGGGTTAAGTAGCCTACTACTCTTCAGAACCCCATCCAGAATGGCATTGGGGTCTAGTCGGCCAATGTCAGCCTTAGGAAAGTATCGAGCAATTTGAGCCTTTCATGAGTAGAATCTATACTCGAAGGTAATTATCGACCCCTCTGCAATCTCGGCCTCAAAGTCGAATGAAGCTCGAAACTTATCGATCGCCTTCATCTTGGTCTCGGCAATCACCTTCTCCATTTCGACCTTCCCCCAAGCCTCTACTAGTTTGATTTTTTTTTCGACAGCTTGGACCATTGCATCACTGAGCTCCAGGGCATTCTCTAGCTTAGCGATTTTCTATTGCTGAGCATCAATGATGCCATGCTTCATGGCCAACAACCTTCAAGCTACCCAACCCTTACCCGAGTAGCCAAAAGAAAGAACCTCGCTCGAGAAGCTCCTCCTCGGCTTTCATCTTGGCCTCCTCCACAGCCTTCTTCTAGGCCTCGACTTTGTGGAGGTCCCCTCAAGCTTTCACTTGATGGGGTTGAAATTGATGAGTCTCTTACCCAGGTGGGAGATGTCGTAAATTACCTACGAAGAGAAACTAAAATCAGAAATCTCACAAGTATTGAGAAAGAGAGACTAAATAGCTTACCCTGAAAAGGTTGTTGAACGAGACAGATAGAGCCTTGTCTAGTGGTCGGGATTTAGTCTCAGACCAATCCGATGGTACCAGCAGCATCCCCAGCAGCCTACACAAGCTGTTGGTTTCAAAAGGCTTAGTCATCCTTCCAAAACCTCTTAGTAAGGTCCTAATATCTTCCTCTGATGCCAATGAGGAAGGCCCTGCTTCATATCGAGCTGTTGTAGATGACACAATGGGGGAGAGACGAAGCAACCCTACCTTGTTGGTGATGGGGTCCGATGAATAGGAGGCGGAGTCAGGGCTCGGACCGACTCTAGGGTAGCTGGAAGAGCCACCTCAATGGCAGCATATGAAGACTTTCAGAGCATCATCAACTTCAATAAGGTCGGCGCTTGAGTTCCCCATTGATCATGAAGTCAGTAGCTTCAGAAGAGTTGATGAGGCTGGAGGAACGAAGTCGGAGTTGAAGTCATCGATCTTTACTTCTTCCTTGATGAAGACTCCTCCCTGAAGGTAGCCAACCTTTTTTCTATGGGCCACTTTGAGTGAGTCGAGAGTGGGCCTCATTGCTGCAAGATCGAGGAGAAAAAGTTAGTACTAAAGTTAGGTAAAATCATGTAATCTATAAAGCAAAGGACTCAGTCATACCTCGACGAAGAGTAGGACTAAGGCCGATGTCATAAAGCATTTGCTAAGTCACAAGTTCACTCAGCTTCGGTACCTCAATGTTGAGTAGTTTATTATAGTCCTTTTCATCCTCAAGATGGACCGACTTCTTATTATTGAAAGAAAGTCAAGGATCACCCCTGATCAAGCTGAAGCCCCATGATTGATTTGATGTAATAAAAAGAATATCTTTTCAGTTGTGGAGCAAAGAAAGGAGATCAGTAATGAACTTGCATCCATACCAAAGACTAAAGTACCACGATCCTTTTTTATCGTGGTGCTTCTTCAAAGTAAACAACACTCTAAAGAGTGAAATCCTTAGTTGGATAACGAGCTAGTTGCACAAGATAATGAAAATAACAATCACCCGAATAGAGTTCGGAGTGATCTAGGTTGGAAGGACTTTAAAAGAATCAAGGATGTTAGAAGCAAAAGAATGGAAGGGGAGGTGAAAATCAGCTCAGAGAGTCTCCTCATAACTTGCGACTCGACCTCTGAAGCTTTAGAGATGTGATCTTTCCAGCTCGGGACTTCAAGTCGAAAAGCAAAAGGAATGAAATATAAAGATCAAAACCTTCTAAGGTCAACCTTGGTGATGGATGAATCCTCATTCCCGAGGTAAAGAAGCCCCCAAATCCCCACACAAGACTTTCTGACTGACATGATTCAGAACTTCGATGCTCGAATGAGGAGGTAGCCTCAATAGTGGTCCAAGGATTGTCTTCAAACTTGGTTTAGGGAGGAGGCAACTAAGAACCCTAGCCTCCTTGATGACTATCACCCCTACCTCTTTATCGAAAGACATTTTAAAGAAAATGAAGAACTAGAAGAGGACTAAATGGAGAAGAAGCCAAACAAATGAAAAATAGTGGAAGGAAAGAAGAACCTATCGGAAGATAGATTCAAAGGAAGGAAAGGTTGGGCCTGACCGAAAAAGCACTATCAGAGCTAGAGAAGATGGCAACATTTCCAACAATAGGGAACCTCCGATGAACAGAGGTTGGAGTGGCAGAGGAAAATAACAACAGAAAGAATAGAAGCAAAGGAAGAATAGGCCTTTTTGTATTGTGCATCGATGGCTCGGATCAGAGTTCCAGTCCATTAGATTTTGGCCATGTGGCATAGATCAGGGCCATCTGAATAGACGACTTTTCATTGCACCACCCTCTTGATCTAGCCATGTAGATAGATTCGCATGAAACAGCATCAAACCAACCAATATCAGACATGTGGCAACTTGCGATTGGCTAGCCCTTAACTGCCAGTTCCACTTTTCGAAGCTGAAATAGTATCCTGCCTCGGGCCACCTATCCCTTATAAGTGCGACGGGATGTGCGAAGCACCGAATCACCCCAATAATTAAGATGTGATCCATGAAGCGACACATCAAATCAGCACCAAAATTTATGAAACGATGCATTAACTCAGTTGCAGAAACTATGAGGCATTGTGACAGTTCACCTGAAACCCTTACAACTTGGACTTGCTAGATCGAACAATAGTCATGGAAGCTTTCTGAAGACTACTACTTCCTTCACCTGAGGCAAAGCACCTCGAGTGTGGAAGTGGAGGCAAGTGTTATAGGGTTATGCTACCTCAATTTTTGTCCTTAGAACCATCATCGGATATCCTCACTGGCCACCAATTGATGAGTAAAAGTGAATATCAATAGCAAGCATCATTTAGATGTCCTGCTCATTCCACACTGATGCGGACCTCAGTTGTACATATCATCTAGATGTCTTGCCCCTTTTGCAAGGGAGCCCTCATCACTATAGCCCCAACCTAGAATCCCTGGAGCCGGGAGGAAGCAGATGACCCTATCGAACTCAAACCCCAACAAGGTCTTTGGCCAACTACAAATGACTACCACCTGATCAGACTCAGGTCGACAACTTCAAAAATTCTTCAGATGTTTAGCCATTACAAGAAGAATGTGGGCCAACTCCATATCCCTTAAATGTCAGATAGTTTCTACAAAGCTCCTGATAGTTACGGCAAAACATGGTACACCACTTAATGCCATTAATAACCTATTACCTATGACTCATCGTAGGCCATGATTCTCCACAAGGGATATCGATAATCAAGGTAACATACATTTCCTCACCTCTATAAAGGGACTATAGAAGACGCTTTGGTGAGCTTTTTTGGGCTTAGAAGCACTACTCCCCTGCTAGATTCTCCCTCACTGTTCTCAAAGCTCCTACTAACTTAAGCATCAGAGGATCTTCCACTGGAGAATCTCCAATGATCGAATTTTTTTATAGGTTTTAGGAGCGATAAATCATCCTCAGATCAACGCCAACCACCGATCTTCTTCCTCGGATCACTACTGACCAAGCTACTCCACCTCGGCCTAGAGTGTTGCGGCAATAGGTGGATTCAAGGAAGCATGCTTCTTCAGCTAAGAAGCAAAGGATATCAATACCTATGCTGCCCATGTTCAAGGCCCATATATAGGCTTGGCCTCTACCATTATAGCACCAGCACATGCAAAAATAGGGATTGGACTTGTGAAAAAACCATATGAACAGCACAAATTAGACAACTCTTGATAAGTAAACTGCTGCCATATATCATCATCCACTACCCAAAGTTTAGCCCCAAGATAGATCGATTTTGTAGTATTAGTTATAACAACCCTAGCAATCACTGTTCGAACTAATAACTATGTTCATTCATCAAAAGATAATGGTGCCTCAGCCATAGATGCAATCTTTACAATTTTATCTTTCCTTGACAACTCCAATGGGAGGTCAGGAAGCTAGATTAAAGATCCATGTAAAACAATCAGAATCTTTAATAGGCTAAAAGTTCGACCACCAGCTTCCAAGTGCAAGTAATTGGCTGGCCAGAGACCCATCTTTCAAGTGCAAGTTGTTGGTTGGCCAGAGACTAAGGTCCTTGTGCTAGGACACGATCCTTAATGTCTTCTAAGGAAAATTCAAATCATAACCATTAAAATTTATCCTAGATAAATAGGTCAAGAGTATAGATGTCTCATCTTCAGGTGTTCTTTCATTTTATAATATTTTGATTATTCATTCTCAATCTATAAATCTGTAAGTTAGATCATCAATCAATTCCCCATCATACTTTAACCCATCATTTTCCTCTTGTAATCAATTTCCCAACATATTGCACGTGTTAGGATTTGATGCCTCGAGATTCAGCCTATATTGATCCTACAGCGAGGTTTGCGACAAAAAACGGAGTCCAACGAGACCAAGATCACCCGAAACGGAGCTCGGATGGAGGAGATACGAGCTTTGAAGTTGGCACGAGATCCGAGGCAGTGGAGGACCGCCGGCGGCCGACGGCGGGTGGCAGCGCGCGGGACGTGCGACCCAGGCGAGTGGTAGGCCCGGGGCTCAAGCGGGCGGGCGGCCCAGCCGGGCGCGCAGCCCAGCCCACGCGCAAGCCCGCACGCGTGCGCGGCCCTGGCCCACGCGCGCAGGCCGACCCAAGCCCAGGCGGCCTACTGGCCTTTTACCCCGATCCACCGTAGACCGGGCGGTCCACGGCTGGGTCTGTGGACCGCATGGATATTTTTCACATGTTTCTCGCAATCCACGGCACTATTCCGTGGATCGGAGCGCGATCAAACGACGTGGGTGGCTTCCGATCTTGATCCGACGGTTCAAGGGGTTATTTGGCTTTGTTTTGGACTTCTAATCCCTCTCTAATTATGTTTAAACCTCATTTAAGCCTTTAAAGGCCTGTACGTGAAACAGAGAGGTGAGCGGTTCGAGTTTTCTCACCGTACAGAGCCCGTACGAAACCCAAGAGAAGAGAGAGGTGGAAGCGCTGAGAGAGAAGGAGCAGGAGGCTCCTGGACAGCGATCGCCAGGCACTTCAG